>SDVV010008135.1:0-17364 GCA_016164225.1 Gammarus roeselii | reverse complement strand
AGGTGACTTCAAGATTGATGTGAGTGAAAGTCAAGTTAGGCGTAGAAAGAAGGGCATTTGTGAGTGCGTACAGACCTGGTAGCGAGAAGAGTGAGGAGCAGAGGGAGCAATTTTGGACTTACCTGAGTGAGTGTATTAAGAGTCTTAGAGGTCAATTCAATGTGGTTGTACCGGTAACCTTGATGCGAGAGTTAGAGATGTAGTGGTGGAGAATGTTGCAGGGAGGTATGGCGTTCCTGGTAGAAATTACAGTTTAGAAAATCTGATAGGTCTGTGCATGGAGCAGGAGTTTTTTGGTCGGAAACAGCTTTTTCAAGAAGCGAGATATCCACAAGTACGCATGGGTAAGGATGGCTCATATGCAGGGGTTGAGAGAGCGCTGATGGATTTCGTGTTATATCAAGGAGATTGGTGAGAAGGCTGTTGAATTTGCGGGTGTTGAGGGGACGGAGTGTCCTACCATCTGCTGGCGGAAGGAAGAATAAGAGTGAAGTAGAGGTGGAAGGGGAACCAAAGAGTGGGTGGAGGAGAAGAGGTAGTGAACTGAAAAAAAAGAGCTAAGGAATTCCAGCAGGCGTTGAGGGAGGAATATGACAATGTGAGAGGGCAGGACCTACGTGATGTGGAATAAAAATGGGAGACGTTCAGAGACGCTGTGTTGAGATGTGCGGAAAATGTGTGGTGTGAGCCGTTTTGGCGGGTGCAGAAGGAAGGGCTGTGAGTGGTAGAGCGAGGAGATCAAACTGGCGGTGGCGTAGGATAGATAAGCTCTACAGAAGTGGATGCAAGCGAGGTCGATGGTGGCCTATGATAACTATAAAGAGAAGAGGAAAGAGGTAAAGCGGGTGGTCAGGAGAGTCATAAGGGACTCTAATGCCAGATGGGGCAGATGGTTGGGCCTGAATTTTGAGGAAAACAAAAAGATGTTCTGGGAAGAAGGGAAGTTTGTGAGGAAGGAGGAGACTTGGAAGGAGTAGTCGGGGAAAGATAAATACGGCCAGTTGTTGACGGAAAGTCGTGTTGTACGCAAAAGAAGGGCTGAGCATTTCGATGAGTTACTGAATGTTGAGAATGACAGCGAGGCTGACATTGTTGCTGTGAGTGGTGGTGCACGGATGCCGGTTTTTGAAGAGACTTGTTGCGGACATTACTAGGAAAGAGGTGCTGGAGGCGGTAGAGGCGATAAAAGCAGGGAAAGCTCCCGCTTTGGATGGCGTTGCGACCGAGCGCCTGAAAAGGGGGTGGACTAACGATTGCCGAATAGCTGGTAAGGCTACTGAATCTGTTATGTAGCGGACGTGGTGCCGATGAGTGGCGCAGTGTTTGCATTGTTTCTCTGTACAAGGGCTAAGCTGATAAACATGAGTACTGCAACTCGAGAGGTATCAGTTTATGTGTGGTTGGTAAGTTGTACGGGCGAGTACTGATTGAAAGGATTACAGACTGTACGGATGGCTTGGGGTGGATGGATGATTATTCATTTTTATAGATTATTAACACTATTTTAGTAGTTTATTATATCTTATTTCGTGGGCTCTATTATTTTTCTCTGCTCTTTTTTTATATAAATAAATTTTGCATTTGTTATTATCATATATATCGAGGTCGGTTGAGACAAGGTAACCCAGGGAAGAGGGGTACTTGTGGGACTCGGGGTTTCGGCAACCCGGGGGACTTGGAAGACGAGGAGGATTTCAGGGGACCCACTTGGACCCTTCTTGGGACCCTCTGGGACACCCTTGAGACCTTTCGGGACCCTCTTGAGAAACTGTAGGACCCACTTGAGGCCCTTATGAATCCTGGAACCTCTGCTCCTTCCTCCCAAATCTACGTTAAACCTACTCTGTATCTACGTTAAACTTACTCTGAATCTACGTTGAACCTTCTCTGAATCTACGTTAAACCTACTCTGAATCTACGTTAAACCTACTCTGAATCTACGTTAAACCCACTCTGAATCTATGTCAAAGCTACTCAGGAACTACGTTAAACCTACTCTGGATCTACGTTAAACCTACTCTGAAACTACGTTAAATCTACTCTGAATCTAAGTTAAACCTACTCTGAATCTACGTTAAACCTACTCTGAATCCACGTTGAACCTACTCTGAATCTACGTTAAACCTATTTTGAATCTACGTCAAATCTACTCTGAATCTACGTTAAATCTACTCTGAATCTACGTTAAATCTACTCTGAATCTACGTTAAATCTACTCTGTATCTACGTTAAACCTATTCGATTTCTATTACTACCAATTCGGGGTCTACGTTGAACCTACTCTGAATCTGCGTTGAACCTACTCTGAATTTACGTTGAACCTACTCGTAATCTACGCTGCACCTACTCTGCCACTCTTCAATTGCCCTACGGGGGAGTCTGCATTAACTTTGCGTTGGGACTACTACTGGACGGACGGCGCAATTGGATCAAAACAGTGTGGCTCTAGGAGTGGTAGAGGGTGTGCCGATTTGATTTTGCAGTAAGACAAGTCTGTTTTGAGTACTTTACAAAGGGAAAGGATGTTTTCTGGGCTTTAATGGATTTGGAAAAAGCCTACGGCAGGGTTAACAGGGAAGCGTTGTGGAGGGTGTTGCGTTTGTATGGAGTGGGTGGAAATTTGTTGAAAGCAGTTCAGAGTTTTTCTGTTCACAGCAGAGTTTGGAGGGGGGCGAGTGATTGGCTCACAGAGAAAATGGGCGTGAGACAAGGTTGCGTTATGTCTCCCTGGCTGTTCTATAATTGCATGGATGGAGTAATCGGGGAAGTGAACGATAGTGTATTGGGTCGTGGCTGGGAGCTGTTGAAAATGAATGGGCGGAGTTGGCAGTTGAACCAGTTACTGTTTGCGGATGATACGACCTTGTTGGCGGATCCACAGGAGAAGCTGTGTAGGCTAGTATCTGGATTTGGTAGAGTGTGTGAGAGGAGGAAGCTTCGAGTGAACGTGGGTAAAAGTACTAGTGTCCTCCTAAACGGAGGGCTATAGGAAGAAGTTCAGTGTTTCAAGTATCTGGGCTCCCACGTGGAGAAGACAGGACTAGTGGAAACTGAGATGAGGTCGCGAGTGAAGGAAGGGTGTAAAGTGATTGGTGAATTGAAGAGTGCAATGAGCTGTGGAACGTTGGGTGTGGAAGCAAAGAGAGGGCTGTGTGAGGGTGTAGTTGTCCCAACTGTGATCTACGGGGCTGAGACTTGGGGGGGGGCATAGGAGAGAAGAAGGTTGAATGTCTTCAAGACGAGATGTTCGGGGAGCATAGCTGGTGTGACGCTGAGAGACAGGATCAATAACGACGTGGTGCAAGTTAGGACGGTGATGGTGAAGAAGTTAGAGGACTGAGTTGATTCGAGTGTTCTGAGATGGTTCGGGCACATGGTGAGGATGGATGAAGGGAGATTAGCGGAAAGGGTGTTGGAAGCAGAGGCATGTAAACGTAGGCCTGTTGGAGTATATCCTTGACAGAAGGCCGTAATTAATTGTGACAAGACTGGTCCACTCTAAGAAATGGAATAAAAACACAATATATGTTAATACTGAACTTTGTATTGCGTAGCAAGGATTGAGGTCACGTTAATTAATCTCGACCTTCTTCTTGTTCTAGTGTTGTCCGAGTCACGTTTGGGATATTCTATTCTTGCACCCGCTGGTAAGAGGACAGGACTTGTAGCGGCTAATCGCCCCGCCATTGTCCCTACGATGATTTCGCCCTACTATAATTACTGTACCATGTTTTCCTCTACTTTTAATGTAATACTATTCCTACTGCTGTTACAATACATATTTAATTCATGTGTAACTCAAAAAATATTTCATTATGCTCATTATGTTTCATGTCCATGCAATATATGTATCATGTCCATGTATGCTCATCGAGCAACCTCATACTATGCATTCCGAGTTTCTCACACACGCTACTCCGTCTAATAGGCCCATAGCACATGTGCTGCCGAGCGGTCATAAAAATGATTGTTAGGTTTATCATGTATTTCAACATATCCGGCCGGCACATTCCTTCATCTTCAAGCTGTAATCACCGCCACCGCTGCTCCAAAGCGCCAACAGCACCAACCGTCGCCCACATTCCAGAATTATCACGTGTTCATTTCTTGTGCACACGCACGCATTGTCCACTTGCACTCAACCGGTTCTCAATTAATATAAACCAAATTCTCCTCATATATCATGCATAACAGTATCACCAATCATTATGCATAAATTCTAATGTGAGTATTTCACGTCAGTCTTGTTTCTATTTATGTACAACAATCATTCTCCGACTTGCTGAAACATTAAATTTTGAGCTGTACCTTCACGGAAACTTTCTCGTCCAACTGTCTAACCAGAGCGCTCTCGTACGTGCATAGTTACGGAGTGTTGCAGCAAGTATTAAATTAGCATCGATCTACGTATAATATTTTTGTGGTTGTCATAGAATCGTAGTAGACTTTAACGTTAATATTCATTCATATTTCTACTTACTTATTGTCAGAACATGCCGTATTATATTATTCGTAGCATTTATTCCTGTGCACAACAGTCAACCTAATTTTTAAACGTCGGTATGTATGTGCGTCTACCACTTCCGCTCGGGTGGTCGTTCACTGCACGCATCGGCCTACCCAGCAGTCTACCACCAACCTGCCACTGCGGAGTACGCGCGGTCTCGCACCCCCCGTGGTCGTGTCTACCACGTGAGGTGGCGCTCGACGATTTTTGGACTCA
Source organism: Gammarus roeselii (assembly GCA_016164225.1). NCBI lineage: Eukaryota > Metazoa > Arthropoda > Malacostraca > Amphipoda > Gammaridae > Gammarus > Gammarus roeselii. The sequence goes on along the minus strand of SDVV010008135.1, from coordinate 12,641 downwards.
GGCAAAATACGTGAATCTTTTGGACTCTGTTTCTTCACACACCCGGCAAGTCATACATGCATCTTTTGGACTCTGCCGCTATTTCGCGATCTTCAACATTCATCGTCCTTATGGCGTCCATCAAATTCAGCGCCGTCGCTCACCACCGCCCAACTCTTTCACGTCAGCTCGACCGTGCTAGCAAGAACGTCTGACGTAGTGCACCAACCAATCGTCAACGCTGCCCTTATAGCTATGCACAAGCGATGCACTCACCGCCTCGTTGCATCATCGTTCCAGCGCTCATCACCTAGCTAACAACATTCCTAAAGTCCTTGTCACCGCTATGGAGCACGAAATCTTTTACCACCGCAAACTCCAACGTCTCCACGATTATCCGTATCCGGAGTGACCCAACTCTTCAACTCTGCCGAACTCAACCACAAACGCGCACCAACGATTCTACCAGCAATTCATCGCTCTGGAAGACTCGCCCATACCCCGCAGCACATCTCATCCCGCATACCAAGTGCGTTTCACGCTACGCGACACTTCGCTCACCTCAACGCAGCATCTCACCAACCACGTGTGCCCTTAGGTTTGCACTAACCTCGAAACAATTCACCGTACTCACCGCTCTCGCCCCTTCACCGTTCAGTGCACCGTGCATATAGTTTGTCGACGTGCACACTGTGTTGCAAGCCCTTCCACCACCAACCAAGTCCGTAAGTCCGCCTTGTCTGACGTTTCTGGTTTTTATTCCATCTCATGCCGCGATAGTATATCTAATCACGTTTCTGACTTACATTACGGTTAGTGGGATCAACCAACCCCTTCATATTGTCCGTGCCTTCAGTTTTTCATTCACATTATTACCGTGTTTTCGGTTACTTCATTTTGGGTCATCTATTCCCTCCGTGTTTCGTGCTAGCAAATTTTAAGTGCCCAAGTACTCCACCTTTTAACATTGTTCACTAGCCTATCGATCCTCGTCGTCGTGTGATAACACCGAGCTAGTTTGGTAACTGCACTCCAGCAATACGTAGTGTCCTTGACACCAAGCTACCGTCGTTTATTACGTGTTGGTTTCTGCCCCATTGTATCAAACCTCGTCACCATATCGATGTTTCTTTGGTCATTAATTTGTTGTGTATTTCAATTTTCCCATGTAGAGTGAAGTCGATTACTCTTTTCCACTGTACATTAAATTAATTCCTTACGATAGAAATACAATTCATGTTTATAATGAAAATAGTAAGTTTCCCATTCTGTCGTGCATCAATCAAATCTTCATTCATTGCCGTTATCATGAAATACGTCACATAATTTTATTATGTATAGTCAGAAACATGTGTCAATATAATGTATATATGTACATATTTTTGAATGTCCCATTCCTCCTCGCGTGCATGCTCTCAATCTCTGACGATTGAATACCGAATGTGTTGAAACACCCGCAAAAAAATTCTTCTGATGTGAACAGACATTATATAGAGTCAATTTAGCCAACCCTTGCACGTTTCGTCTAATGATAACGGCGATCAATTTATACTGCTGTCTCATGGCCATGAAAGCTTAACAGTCAGTAATGCGCTACACCCGTGGCTAGTGACCGAGCACGGCAAGAGATAAATTTAAATAGTTCTTCAATTTTGATTTAAATGATCGCATTCAACTCTTTAACGCATTTTTTCATCGTAAACCCTCGTGGGCCAATTCGTTTCATTATTCAATCTAGCAAATAATTTGATCTCCACCGACTTATAGCTGCAAATTGTACATGTGATAAGGAAGGCACTTTTGATACAAGTCCATCCCACCACCCGTGTACCAACCACTGTGTTTCACTGAGGCCACGGGGTTTCAAAAGCGGGCAAGGCAGCGACAGAAGCTTGTCACGTCACTGTAAAACCACCAGGGATCTCTAGACTTGGCCACTGGCTACACCTGGAGAATTCCGGCACAACACACAGATGGACATTTCATGCAAAATCTCATGAATAAAATAAATATAGAAAATTTTATTAAATGAGAATATCTTGGAGCAGCTATAGTTAAATAACCGGGTATCGCCTTGTGCTAGCTACCCAACTCAAACAGCTCTCATCATTTTTCATCCTAATTTCTTAGACAGGCAGCACAAATTGTAAGGTCTACACCCGAGCACTAGCCGAGTTTGGATGAAGAGATTGAATATTTCCTTGACATGAAATTTAATTTATTAAAAAAAAATCCTAGTGTAGCATCGGCCCAAGATTTATAAAGGTAGTTCTAAACAGGAACAAGTTACCCCAACTCTTTGCTATGAAAAAGCATGGAAATAATTTCATTAAGGAGTCTTTTAAATTCTGACCCTAGTCTGGAACTGGCTGTCGGACCATATTTTATCAGAGCCGCACAAATATTTGTTATAATTTCACATAAGATACCTGTATACCCGGTATGGAATTTTTTCAAGGTCAGCCACTGCCGACACCAGGACTATACCAGACATAACTCTGCATTATTACTTCCCGAGTCAACTTTTACATCGGCTGGAAGGCAATGAAAGTTGTTATTTTGTGTAAGAAGGGTCACCTAGTGAGTAAATAGTAATCTTGTTTTGTAGTTGGTCGTGATTATGTTATTTCATCCTATATAGTTCTGGATTGTAGATTGCCAGTGTGTAATTGATGCTAGACTTAGAAGGCGTTATTATCCTACTCTGTTATTTACGGGCAATGTAATGATCAACGAATTCCTACCCTGGAAGTACGAAAAGAAACCTTGTTTTAAGTTTATGTGAGCAACTAAACTATCACTAAGTCCTAGTTTCTAAATTATTTCAATATTCGAGAGCACCCACACTTGCTCTATCCTGGAAAACAACGTCAGTGCAATGGTTCGTCCAAAAACCAAGGGTGTTTCCAACACACTTGCTGGATGATTTCTGGTAAATAATCTTTATTTATTCGTCGTGTTCGAGAGCGTCACATGGCTTTGTATATTGTTGTTCCTGATCCTTAAAACGTAATAATTCACTGTTGTGCTATGTGTTTGTTTTGTATATTCCTTGACCTACAATTACTAGGTAGTGTGTGTTTGTGTACTGGTAACTCACTCCGTCGATATATACAATATTTCTAACACTAAATTTACATGTCTTCTACTATTTACACTGCTGATTACACACACACGAAATATTGTACATATAGTTATAATTTGCGTTGACTGTGTGAATGAAGTGTGATTTCTGAACACTACAGGCCTAGAGGGAGACCGAAGTTTGGGTGGATGTGTAGTGATCAGAAATCACATTACATTCACACAGTCCACCAAAATTGTAAATTTCTCAACATTCAGGCGCGTAAATGGTAACAGTACTGTAAATAGTACAGAACGTGTAAATTTAGTGTTAGAAATATATTATATGCATCGATGGTGTAAGTTACCAGCACACACACACTACCTAGTAAATATCAGTACAGGGATACAAAACAAACACATGGCACACCAGTGAACTATTACGTTATAATGATTCAGGAACAACAATTTACGAAGCCATGTAACAATCTCAAACACGACAAATAAGAATATTTTTTTTACAGGAAACTATCCAGAAGGAATGTTGGAAACACACCACAGTAACAGTTTACGCCGCACCATTGCACCAACGTTGTTTTGCGGGATAGAGCAAGTGCGTGTGCTTTCGGGATAATGAAATAATAACCATGCTTGTTAGTAACCAAAACAATCATTCTTATACCGCTTTCAGAGTAGGACCTCCTTAATAATTTCCGTGCCAATATATAAAAGAGTAGGAATAACTTACATATTCAAAAAATATCCACTAATCACAGAAAAGTTTTAACCCTCGTGTTAAGAGGAAATAACAATATCACTACATACAGACTACACAACAAGATAAATATTTGTTCACTACGACTCCTTCCCTTAAGTGATGATCGGATTCACCTTCCAATTACTGATCATAAAAACTAAAGTTCCGAACTGTGCTTTCATGAGGTTTTTGTGAAATTATGGCTCCAGACTAGGGTCGGAACTCGCTGTACACCTCAATTTAGAGTATATACATCGTCGATTTAGCATGAATTATTTTAAACGTTTCTGTATTGGAAAACTTTTAGACCGGATCATTATAATTGTCAGCGGACGTGTATGCTTTTATCGCAAATTTATTATTTTTTATGCCTTGGAAATATTCCATTTCATTATCAGGGAACTAGACTAGAGCTCGGATATCTGCCTCACAAGTTGGGCTGATATCATAATTATAGAAGCATGTTTGGGTGTAGCTAGTTACGGCTTTGCTTCGGGTACTTAACTAATAATCGTTCTCATATACCCTCTTCTACATAAATTCTTATCTATTTTTCTTTTATAATCTACACAAAGTGTCCGTCTACGTGTTCTGCCGGTGGTCTAAAGGTGTAGTCAGAGGCTAGGCCTAGAGATATCTAGTGGTTCTACAGTGACGTGGCTAGCTCCAGTTGATGCCTTGCCCGTTATAGAAACCCCGTGCCCACAGTGAACTCAGTGGTACAAGGGTGACGGGAAGGGCTTGAATCTAAAGTGCCATCCTGATCCCATGTATTTTTGCCACTACAAGTCCTGGCCTCATACGTGCTGGATGCAAGAAACACTTCCTGGTCAAGACCCTAATAAAATTACAGAAAGAAGAAAGTAGGTGCTTTTTGATTTGTCAGTGCGATCGAAACACCACAATTTGTTGTCAGATATTTATTTGTTCTATTCTTTACAAGGTTTTTTTATTTGTTTGCGTTTTATTGCACAAGAGGGATACGCACAGGAGACGATGAATCAATTTTAGGAAACTTATTCATCAAACATTTGCATGCTATATTCCAAAATTTTGCCAAACAAGAATTTGATTAAAAATCAAGATTATTGATTGTTAACGCTTCAGTATTTTCTCATAACAACAACTCCTATCTTTGAATTCGGGAAAAATTCATCACAACTCAGAGGGAAAAAGTGCAACATTGTATAAACTTTGCTGCCAGAGTAACATGCGATGGTAACAATAGAAAACAAAACCACGTAAGTCTTCTCCTCGAAAAATTGCAGTGGCTCAATATCATCAACAAACTGGCACTCCAAGAGTTGATAAGAATTTAATAAGAGCTTGTAGGAAAACCTTCACCCGGCAGCCAAAAGCATATGTGAACGCAAGGTGAAGAGAACAATCGATTCACGAGAAATAATGATACTTTTCACCTTGAACACAGGAAAACAGAAACTGCCTGTAGAGCTTTTTCGATCACTGGACCAAAATCCTGGAACAACCTCCCTATAGGGGATAGGAAGAGGAGGTGTCCGTTCTTTGTGTTTACTCTCCGCGCGTGCAAACTTTTTTTATGACAGGCTCTGTGAACTGTGGGGTAGGCTGAGGTGTAATCAATGGTTATTTGAGTCAGTTGAAGTTCATGGTTGTTTAGCGGTTTTGGGTGCAGTTTCTTCGTAGAAAAATTTCTTCTCGAAGTCACTTAGATAGGGGTAGTTCTTGCTGGTGAGGTGTTGGGCATAAAATGCATGTTGCATACTTGATATTGGTTTCGTTGGGCGGAGCCTTGGCTAAGGTATATTCGAAAAAGAATATTCGTTTATGGTTAGTCTACAACCGGAAAAACAAACTCTAGTGATCCCACGTTGAATCTCACTTCATTTGGACAAATTTAACGTTATTGTATAGGGATAGCACATCTGAATGAATAATGTTAATTAAATTTCCGATGAGTTCAAATATCGTGTAGAAAATGAACATTGAAGATTTTCCAAATCTTCAAATATAAAATACTTTTCTTACGCTAGTGTACACATAATTCGATCATCGTTCTGAGCCCGACGAGCTGTCGTTCGAGGGCTGCTGCTAGATTTTTTGATATGTGGGAGATGGGTGTCAAGCCTCTTTTTCATGACGGGGCTGGTGGGGGTCCACTAGGATAGCGGTGGGCTTATCATTAGAGCCATTCGCCTTTCTTTGCGAGAGCGATCATTAGGCTGGGTGCGATTGCGTTGCTGCAAGGGGGAGTGTTGTGATATTGCTATTAGGTTGCGTTGACGATGGAATACCACAGACTGACCGGACATTGGTCCATACACCTTACGAGAACCAGAGAGCTCCATTACCGACTGTTCACTAGTAGTATAAAAAACTGCAAAACGGCCTTGCGTCTCCGGGATGCAAAGCAGCCGGCTTGTCGGACTGCGAAATGGCCCTGGTGATTGTTTGTACTGTAAATTTGGTAGAGTAATGGGTAAATATTGATAAATATTATTGTATAAGTATGAATTATTGTTCGGATTTATTCAATTGCTCTGGCGTATCTGCAAGAAATGTTAGCGTGTAAGGAGAACATATTGGTTTGGCTGTATGGTTGTAAATAATTATTCAATAGTAGTGTAATGTATTATTGTATTTAATTGCTCTGATAGTGTTGTGATACCATTTTTTTAATCGGTTGATATGTATTGTATATTGCAAGTCTTTGATTGATCAATAAGTTATTTAGGGTATTATTTAATGATGCAGATAGCGCTGTTATAACATTTTGCAACGTCTAGTATGTTACCTGATAACATGTTCTTCATAAGGTATTTATTAGGAGGTAACCATTTGAATATAGTATTATGTAGATTCATTGTTATTATAGAGCAAAAGCTATATTATTGGATTAATTCCAAACATTTTTTTATTCGTAATACACCGTTGGAGAACCGCTTCAACATTAGCATTCTACAGCACAACGCTGCCAGTATAGGCAGTACCAGTAGCCATACAGTGTCATACAAGTGGCAGTAGTACGGTGGCAGATCGTCTCTATCCATCACTGTCTCTGACACAGATGTTATATCGATGTCGCAAGCATGCATCCGAATTACAGCTACTCGAGATTCCCTTTTATTGAAAGGTTTCAGCTCTACATGTCAGTTTACGGAACCATTAATCACTCTCCATATGTTTTCCGTTCGAGACTTAGTCCACATAGGCTTTCTGTTTGGAGCTGATTAGATATATATGTATATATCTACGATTCCTAAGGTAACATAGTGCAATTTTAATTGCCGGGTATTGATTGCATTTTCAATGCAAGGCATGAGGCGCTGTGTTGTAATTCATTGCAGGCCCTGTTGCCCAATTGCAATTCTTTGTATGGGCCTTTGAGTTTGGGATATTGCAAGCAAATATGTATGTTATATTTTATTGATAATAGATTTATAACGCAATTTTTACTAAAAAATTACATGGGTTAACATCTATACGAGAATATAATTATTCACTCCGACGGTCGACGGAGTAGCTGTACGTAACGTATGTATGGTCTCCGACTGTCCTTCTGGCCTTATCATGATCGGGGGTATCAGAGGCACTCGGCGGTCTCATTTATCGATCATAAACATTATTTCTCGGTTGGAAGTGTCGGATGGCCTATTTTATACGGTCCTTTGATTTGGATTCATGTTATATTTTGATCATTATTATGTTGAATATTTTTATGTTGTTTATAGTTTTCATATATGTTTCCCTCCTACGGATTGCTGCGTGGGGTATCCGTAACCACCTGCTGTTTTAATCATTATCGCAAGTTTGAGCTGTAATGACACTGACCTATGTATCAGTACGTAGCTCATATCTGGCAAATTAAAAAGTAAAATGTATCTGAGTCAGTTGATAAATGCGCTTTCACCGGGGACATCGGGCTCTACATAGCGCAATCAAGTGATGATATATAGCTAGGAAATATAGTGATGGGTGGCTTGGTACGTATAACGTATAGTAGTGTTCAATTGTTACATTTTTTTTGGGGTCTTGATTATTTACAGAATGCAAGAGATACTGTACTGATTCATATGAATAGATTTACCCGGTCTGGCTACCATCTGTTCTTAGCTTGCAATTATGATTGTAGTATTGTGATGATTTGCCAACATCCGAAAAATGTTTGGTAAGTTAAGTATGGCCGTCAGGTTTCCTGATCGATAAGGGAGTATTGATTGGCAGTTAGCGTGGAGAGGGGTTTAATCTGGAGCAATTTTCTAGTGATGTATGATATATCAACAAAATTCTGTTAGATTTGCATATAATATATAGTATTACTGTAGAAGTACTCCTTTTAATTTATTGTAGGTCACTGTTATATATATCAGTTGCATGTTTTGCTGGCTTATACACCTTATTTATCGGTAGGGATATGCACATATGCGCGATAGGTTAGCTCAATTTTTTGATTACAGTGTTGGTGTATTACCTCTTCCGTTAGCTAGCCCGTTTCTCAACAGTGTGTCTGTTAGCTAGCTGTTTATTGTCGGTGTGTCTTTTAGCTGCCAGTTTATGGTCGGTGTGTCTGTTAGCTAGCCGTTTATTGTCGGTGTGTCTGTTAGCTGCCCGTTTATTGTCGGTGTGTTTGTAAGCTAGCCGTTTATTGTCGGTGGGTCTGTTAGCCAGCCGTTTATTGTCGTTGGGTCTGTTAGCTGCCCGTTTATTGTCGGTGTGTCTGTTAGCTAGCCGTTTATTGTCGGTATGTCTGTTAACTAGCCGTTTATTTTTGGTCTGTACGTTAGCTAGCCATTTATTGTCGGTGTGTCTGTTAGCTAGCCGTTTATTGTTCGTTGTGTCCGTTAGCTATCTGTTTAGTAGAAGTAGTTGGTTCCATTTTCCACCGGAGTCCCAACGCGAATTTAATGCAGACTCCCCCGTAGAGCGGGAGCTACATGTTTAATGTCGGTGTGTCTGTTAGCTAGCCGTTTATTGGTCGGTGTGTCTGTTAGCTAGGCGTTTATTGTCGGTGCGTCTGTTAGCTAGCCGTTTATTGTCGGTATGCCTCCTGTCAAGCCGTTTATTGTTGGTGTGTCCGTTAGCTAGCCGTTTATTGTCGGTGTGTCTGCTAGCTTCCCGTTTTATTTTATCGGTATGTCCGTTTAGGTGGTTCACGCATTCATTGTACTCCTTGTAATTTTCCATTTCTGCATTTTACAGAGTGTTTTAGTCCTGTATTATAAGTATCTATGTAATGTATTTAGGGTATCACAGGAACTTGATATGGTTTCCCTTATTAGATTTTACAGGAGCAATTCTGTATATTGTTTTACTAGAGACATAGCATCAGTATGGTTTAGGGATTTTGTTATAGATTTAAACGGATACCGTAATATTATTACTTTATTACGCCTAAACTCAGTTTTTGTTTTACTGTTAGATATTATCGGTGTGACTTACATGTTAGTATACGATCTTAATCATGTTTCAGAACACCTTAGAAGTTAAAGTACATGATTATTTTCTATTTCTATTAATTACAAGATCGGTGATGTATATCGGCATCAGGTACTGAGTTACCATACACAACCAATATTGGTGTAAAGTTTATTATCTGGGAGTGGTTTTTCTCCGGTTTGTTGGGTTCCAGACTGCTGCCCTTAGTACAGATACATTTGGGAGTATTATATTCATTACTTCAATCCCTACCCTTGTAACCAAATATTTGTCCTAGACTTCAGTGAACTTTTTAAAATTTTAATGAACTGTTCAAGGCATCGAATCTTTTCAGGATTTTTCTTGCTAGCGCCGACATTCCCCTTCAGTATATTCCCACAGTTATCGGAAATAAACATAATTCTCATATCACTCAATCGTTTGAAACATGGTTTTCTCCCTCATGTTTCATTTCCAACAATTTTTTAAACAAAGTCAGGTATACATTTGATTTTACTGTACCATTTTACACTTCTTATAACTGATACCGGTTTATTGTCCCATTTGATATTACGTTTCTCTTTAACTTTATCAGGTATTTTTCGTATGACATCTCGCTATCACCGTCACACGTTTTAATATCACTTAATGTATTACAAGTTTTACATATATTTTCACTATTTTCCATATCGTCTAAGGTTTGTGGTTACACTCCCCAATTCGATTTTCCCATTTTCACCCAATCCATATACATTCTGCTTTTGAGTGTAAGACGTAACGCACTTTCTTTACCGCTCGCCCCCTGTTGATCACTTTCTATCTCATTATTTGGGAAATCCAGTTCGGGTTTATTATGTTCTACCAATATATCCTTTGCATTCTTAGATCATTTAATTCCTTGTTCATTTATAAAATTATCATATTCAAGAAGATTTTGACGTTTGAGATGACTAAAAACCCGAACGAGGAACTTGATTTGCTTAATTTTATTTCCGCACTGCAAATAACACATACCCCCATTTATCATTTGCGTTAAAATATTTCCATATCAAGCTTGGCAACATCTTTCTACAACGAAAGCACACCGTTAACTGAGAGAGAACAAATCTGACTCCAACTTATCTAAACTTTTACATACGTATACAGGGTCGGTGCCGTCAGCGGTGCCAGTACCATGTAGGCATATACATACATTTATATCTATATACATGGTCGGTGCCGGCACCGATGCCGGCAACATGTAGGCATAAAAAGGTAGGTGCCGGCACTGGTGCCGGCACCATGTAGGCATAAACAGGGTCGGTGCCGGCACCATGTAGATATACACACATTTGTACGTGTTTACTGGACGGTCACTATCTGTAGCATTTTAACTTTAACTTTGATCGTTGATTTTTTTGTTACAAGATATTTAATGCGGATCAGCTTCACGTCATGATAGGTTAAAAGATCTAGTCATCCAAACCTAACCTAACCTAGCCTAATCTAATTTAACCAGGAATTATATGTTATCGATCGAATTTTCGTGCTTACATATGATATTTTTTACATTGATTTATGATATATTCATATTTATCTTCTCCACTCAGCTCTACATTTTTATCCATCATTCGCAGTTTGAATACACTCCTACAATTTTGATTGAGCAAAGTTCCCCATTTTAAACGCAGATTACATTGTTCGTTTGATTGTTATAGATTTTTCATATTATTTTTGAATTTAACACAAATTTTACATCCCTTTCACATTTGTTATTTGCATTCAACCTAACCTAACCCATCTTAACCATGCTTATGTATGTTATTATCTCCACCCGGATCTCTATATCACTTACACCTAGTTCTTTTTTACTTATTGGTGACTCTCTACCATATTATTTGATAAATTTCAACTGTTTTAAACGCAGATTATCGAATGTTATAAGTTATTCATATTTGTTACCGTAATTGATACTTCAAGAGGAAAATTTAAAATTCAATATAAAAATTTGAAAAAAAATATCAGCGGTAAGTTGGTCTAATAACGTTGTATGTCTGCTACTAAAGTGGGTCCGTCCTCGAATTGTTTTAATTTTATTTTGAATTTTCAATTTTTCATTTTGAATTTTTTAGTTTCCATTTTTGAAATTTTAAAATTTCTTATACATTTTTACACATACACACGTACATAAAGGTATAAATACACACGCACATGCGCATGTATATACACATGCACATCAGTACACATCCCTATACACATACATACATACATACACAGTTGATTTCATAGATGAGCAGCGTTAGGCCTAATGTTTTGCAAAAGAAAACATGTAGTAATCGCATTATAATAGCTAGCTAGCTTTATGCCGTTGAGATGAATGGGAGACGTGCGTATCGTCCTAGAATAAACAAAATGAATTTTCAAGTCTCAAAAATTTGCTTACAGATGTTGGATGAAGAAATCTCCGAAGATGATCTCAGTTGGTTCTAACGAATATTGACTAAAGTTGAATATAACAGTTATCTTAGAATGAGAATTACAAAAATCAAACGAGTGGGGGATATTATTCCTATATGGACGAAGAAAAAATAAAGTAGGATCTGGGTAACTAATATCGATGCGTTAGAGTCGTATGTAACAGAGTTCAAAGAGAATGAGGATGTATATCTCGAAATTGATATGATTCAAGTAGAAAATCATCACGAGTGTAATAAAGCTGAGGTAGTGGAAAATAAATGTAACCTAAGAACAAAAACGAATTCGGACTGTATGCAACAATTTCTTTCGCATGAACACAGAATGACTATGAATTAGAGAAGTTTCGAAAAAATAAAGTTCAAGATGAAGAAACAATACATTTGTGCACTCACGAGAATGGAACAGTCTTCGGTATTTGCATCAAAGATATGATGGAGTATATGAAGGATTTTGAGAGGGAACTGAAATATAGTGATGATGGGTATGGATGGATGTTTGAACCATGTTGTTTCAAATCAAAAAAACGAGGTGGATACATTGATGAAGCTAGCAAGATGGAAATCCTCAATCAAATGTTTCTACTATCCTAAACTCAAAGGTTAAACAATGAATTGCAATAAAATACATCATGCCAGTCAGTCGGAGGTTATAAGGTTATGCTGAAGTTGGTGGAAGAATGTGTTTCAAAGAACGAAACACCGCCCAAAACTGATGATCGTCATAAATTAAACTTTATCAAATAACTTTCAAGGACAAAAATACCAGATGTGATACAGATAGGTAGGATATAAATCAGAGTCGGAACAGCTTCTGCTCAGCCAACGTTGTGGTCTGTTGTGAAAGGATGGGGTATAGCTCAAGTCGTCGTTTGTTCGAAAGTAATGGGGTGACGGGGTCTGTAATCTTTGCAAATAAATAAATAAAATAGATTAAATATAAATCCACAAGTAATGTGTGGCGTCATCTCAAACATAGTTATCGTCAAGAATAT
>SDVV010008134.1:0-17364 GCA_016164225.1 Gammarus roeselii | reverse complement strand
GTTGTGAATGGTTGATTTTGACGCCGCTCTGATGTGTTTTCCCGCTGTCTGGATGGTCGTGGGTGGGGGGGGGGGGCTGGCCATTATGACGCGGCGGGGGTAAACCAGTGAAAACTGTCGGGCCCTGCTGCTGACGACGGATCCTCTGACTGCACTCATGACCCAAAGTGTATGTTGAGGGGGTACCGGCCGGACCCTTTAGCACAAAAGGGCTAAGTTGTGTGAGTGTGAGCGTATGAGGGTGTGAGGTGCGCCTTGCCGTCGGCCACCCCCCTTTCTGGGGGATGCGGCCTAGTGTCTGTATCTGTATATCTGTACCAGCCGCCGTCTTACCTGTTAATTTAGCACCTGCACCAGCCGCCGTCTAACCTGTCAATTTAGCACCTGCACCAGCCGTCAACTAACCTGTCGGCCGCCGTCTAACCTGTCAATTTAGCACCTGCACCGGCCGCCATCTAACCTGTCAATTTAGCACCTGCACCAGCCGAAATCTAACCTGTAAATTCAGCATCTGTTTAAATCCATTTCTGCCTCTTACTCCCCGCTCCTACCGCCCCCAGCGCTTGTGTGCTGATGCCTTACGCCGCTAGAGGAATATTGTCCACGCTACACCTACCGCTGCCCGTTTCAATCCATATCGAATGCCCTTTAATGTGATAATGGATTCCCGGTCTCGACAATTTCATATAATCTCTCTGTGCTAATGAAGAACACTGAATGATTGATATTTCACTGTGGTGTACGTTTGTTGTGAGGACTGTTTTGAGGGGCAGAAATGACTCTAACTGGAAATTAACACATTGCACTATCATACTCGCATCACTTCGAGAGAAACGATTATAAGGAATATTTCAATTAGCACGTTGGTTTGTGAAAAGTACAATCCCGTTTTTTTTTTAACTGAATTATTTGTATCATCATTTCGCCTGTTAGTGTGACATATACACGGTCACATCTTTTTATCTGAGCCTGCATGAATTCAATGTGGTTCTATAGAAAGGTTCTTTGAATGCTTATCTCATTTATTCGCAAATGACCTTGCATTCCAATGTACGTTTGATCGTGTAGTTAGAGCATCGTTTTGTGATGACCCGCAGGCAGAAAGTATGTATGTATGTATAGACATACAGCCGTTTCCCCCTGATTATGAGGGTGGCTAAGTTAGGCTGACAGGGGGGGAAGGCGCTCGAGCTCCCCACCACAAGACCCGAGGCTCGAACTCGCGACGTGCAGCACCAGAAGCTGGCACTGCAGTCGGTTACGCTAACCACTTGGCCGGCAGGCAGAAAGTGAGGCTGTTTGTCTCGAGCTTGATATGATCTAGCACACAGCTGTGGACAGGGAATCATAACTTGGTTAACAACACCCTCACGGTACTGCACTGTACAGTGTCACGGTGTTCTACCTTATTGTGGAGCATGAGTATGATGAACAATTACGGGACTCTAAACTGTTCCAATAACGTCTTCACTGGCTATTCCACTTATATTTCAATAATATATCCACTACGTACTCCACCTCACTGTGGTCGTCTCCTCTAAGCCACTTCTCTTAAAATTATGACGCCTTTTGGCCTTCCAGCAGTATCAGACCTTGCTGCAACTGTCACATACCAAACTCTGACTCCATTTAGACGAACACTGATTCCACTCGCCTCGTCATTCCTCGAGATCTCAATACTTTACTTCTACCCACATTAACTAGCAGCTTCCTCCTCTTACGACATTGACTCCAGTGCACTAGAAAGCCTTGGCACTCTAATCCTCTCCTCTGACATCCTCTACCAAACGCCGACACCAGCCTACACAACTTCGCTGAAGATGCCCCCAGTGATGTATCATCCTCAAACAGCAACTGACTCAACGAACTTCGTTGCCCATTTGCTCCTAACACCTATGACCCATGACACTCGAGTTCACCTCCCTAACCACTCCATTCATGCAGAGATGGAACAGCCAGGGAAACATAACGCGACATTGTTTCAGTCCCCCTTTCACTGGGAACCAAGCACTTGCCTCGCTCGCTACTCTGATACATGCTCAGCTGTCGACATAAAAACTTTTGACCGCTCTTGACAAATTTCCGCCCGCACCATACAAACGCACACCCTCCACAACACTTCTGTCTATCCTATTGTAGGCTTTATCCAAATCCATAAAGGCCCAGAACACATCCTTTTCCTTTGCAAGGTAGCCTACTTCTCACAGACTTGTCTCACTGCAAAGCCTGATCTGCACACCCTCTACCACTCCTAAAGAAACACTGTTCTTTGCAATTTGCACCATTCGTGTTGTCTCCAACCCTCTTGATAAGCACTCTCGCGTACAATTCACCCCCATTACACAACAAACTTATACCTTTCGAGTTCCTACATTCATTCTATCCTATTCGTACTTATAAAACGAAACAATGTAAGCATCTTCTTATTCTCATCAAAATTCTTGCTCAACCAGCGTCCCTTTTTGCTCTCCTCTCTCACGCTTCACCTCTTCTGTTTACCATAGTTGTCATACGCCAACACTGACTTTGTCAGCACCCACTCCCAAAAGCTCTTCTCTTTACGGTACTGCCAAATAGACTTTTATTATTATTAAATTGTTTATTTTCACAGTCTTGCAATGCATGTTCAATTTTTAAGTCTAAGGTTTGCGAGTGTGAGGTGCGCCTTGCCGTCGGCCACCCCTCTTTGCTGGGGGATTTCGGCCTAGTATCTGTATCTGTAAGAGTACACATGAAACTCAATTATCAGATGCACTATTCGAATTAGCAAACGAAAGCTCAAAATGAATACGTTACAGCTCGTCTTAAGGGGTTGGTCGGTTTGTTCTACGTGGTGCAAATGTCACAAAATATGGTGTGGATACTCTTAGCGTCGCTAAGACTTTCAAGTAGGAAACACATGGGCGTACAGTTACTAGGCCACGTCCCCCAGAAAGGGGGGTGTCCGACGGCAAGGCGCACCTCACACCTTCATACGCTCACACTTACACAACTTAGCCCTTTTGTGCTAAAGGGTCCGGCCGGTAACCCCGCAACATACTCTCTGGGTCACGAATACAGCCCGAGGATCCATTGTCAGCAGCAGGGCCCGACAGTTTTCACTGATTAACCCCCGCCGCGTCATAATAGCCGGGCCCCTCCCACCCACGACCATCCCGACAGCGGGATGCCAAGTGCGGGAAAGCACATCAGAGCAGCGTCAAAATCAACCATTCACAACCATTCTCCACTCACGCCTGTTCATAGCACGCTCTCGCTACTTCCACATTCATGTCTCTCCTTCCTAACGCCTGCTTCACACCATTCATCCACCCAAACCTCGGTCTACCTCTAGGCCTGCGACCACTCGCCTCCGCATTCATCACCCTTGTCACCAATCTCCCTTCTTTCATCCTCTCCATGTGCCCGAACTATCTCAGAACACGCGAATCCACTCTGTCCTCCAACTTCTTCACCATCCCTGATATGATTCGAACCACGTCGTGGGTGATCCGGTCTCTCATCGTTACTCCAGCCATGCTCCTCAGACATTTCAACTCGAAAACATTCAACCTTCTTCTCTCCTCTGCTCTCACCCCCAAGTCTCAGCTCCGTAGAGCACAGCTGGGACAACAACACCACCCTCTTTGCTTCCATCCCCAACGTCCTATAGCTCATTACACTCTTTAGTGCACCCAACACTTTACACCCCTCCTTCACTCGCGCCTCCACTTCAGTTTCCACTAGTTCAGTTATCTCCACGTGGGAGCCCAGATACCTAAAAGCTGAACATCCTCCAAGAGTTCTTCATTTAGGGGGACACTAATTTTGCTCGCATCGACAGTCCTCAGCATCTCATTACATGGGCATGAGGATGGTGAATCAAAATGCACTATTTAAATTAGCAAAACGGGAGTTCAAATTGAATACGCTACAGCTCTAGTGGGCCTGCGATTCGTACTTTTTGGAGCTCCTCAGCTCTCTTTGCCTCGTTCAGTTTACTGACTTTTACCACCTCGCTACCTCCTCCCACTCGTTTGTTCGCATTCCTCCCCAACTCGAATCTCAATCCTACTTCCACCCATTTATGACCCGACATTCCTCCACCCTCCCTTCTCACATCCAATAGCCTCTCCACCACTCTCATCGTAATCAACACAAAATCCATCAGCGCTCTTTCCTCCACTGCACTATGGCCCATATTTGCCCTTGTACACTGGTGGATATGTCGCTCCTTGAACAAGTTGTCCCCACTACCAGTTCCCGCTCCATGCACAAACACCTCTGTTTTTTTTCCTTTTCAATTCTACCTAGAACGTGACACCTCCAAACCACATCCTCCACCACTACATCTCTAACTCTCACATATAGGTTTTTCTGTACCATCCCGTTGTATTGACCTCCAAGATTCTGGATACACTCAATCAGGCTAATTCAAAAATGCACCCCACCTTTGCATTCATCTCCCTTCCTGTACATTAAGTTCTCACCTACGCTCATTTTTCTGTGCCAAATTTAACCTTCATCTACATCAATCTAGAGGACACTTCTTTCCATTTCATAACGCTACTCGTCAACCGATCACTCGAAAGCAACGCCCTACTTTTTCGTGGCTATCCTTCCTCTACGTTGACTTTGTGCCACCTACCACACCAAGCTATGAATGTAAGATGTACGATATCGTTCGTACACGGTCCCATTTTTTCAGTTACACATTGTGATGAACTCAATTAGGCTACTTTATCTGATTTCATGGTCTTAGCATAATTTTACGTATTGTAGCTATATTGTGTTACTTTATGTTAGGATTTGAAAAAATTCAAAAATATTATGCCAGTTGTGTATGGATAAAAAGGTAATTGATTATTTTTCTAACAAATCTTACCAAAAAGCTGTTTATATTGATAAACATGCATTTTTTGATAACGTTGGCACTTTTTTCAGTTTGTGAACGATAGTAGCTGTAGTCTCTTTCGCACTCACATTGGTAGCGTTTCTCTTTTCTCCTTGTGGGTACTGTTTATCTCCTGCTAACGTTTCCTTGTTTCAGCAGGGCGGACGACCCACCCCTCCCCACCTCACCAGCCTCCAAGCAGAGCAGCTTCTAGCAACAGCATGTGAGAACGAGGCACAGAACGCCAAGCGCATGAGACTAGGACTAGAACCCGTTGCACAGCCTCACCCATACCAACAACAACAGCAACAACAACAACAACAACAACAACAACAGCAACATCAGCAACAACAACAACAACAACCACAACCTACCATCGCTGTGGTATGTGTTTTTCGAAGTTCACTAATTTGTAGTGTTGGTAAATGTAGTTCAAATATTTTCATTTATTGTAATATTTCTGAAATTTTGTGAGTTGTATTAGGTATTCGTTCACAATTCAGCAACGATGGCCGACCCGACATAATGGACTCTCTTGTGAGGTGTATGTGGCTGCTTGAGTGATCCTTTTATCTTCGCCAGGTGGGGCCGACATTATGGGCAGCACTCATGTGCAGTGTAAGTGACTGCTTGAGTAATCCTTTTATTTTCTCCAGGTGGGGACGGACAAAGGCGTCTCATACATGGAAGTGTCGTCTGTGGTCGCTAAGTCAGAACCCGGTGAGACTAATTTATCAACATTGAATAAAGGCATGGCTATTTGATAACATGAAATGCATGGCTATTTGACTACAAGAAAAATTCACGAGCGATTAAAAACAGGTATTGGCGCTGAGTTTAAGTATGAACTCGAAGAAAAAACTTGATTTTTTTCCTTGGATGACATTCGGAGGTTTTTCTTTAATGGATTAATTCTCTCAAATTCCCTCATTGCATAAGGAAGAATGCATGGATTAATCGAAGTCTCGCGTGACCCAGCTAATTCTCCCCTGTCGTTTGCAGTGACCAAAGTTACCAACGTCCTGGAGAGCAAACTGATGAACGGCACCGCCAGTGGACTTATGGCTGGTGGGGGACTGGTAAGCGGCACCACAGGTGGAATAGTGAGTGTTGCTGGTGGAGCGATGACCGTCTTTCAGCCCGTGGTGACGAGTTTGGCGAACACCACTTCATCAGGAGCCTTCCAGCAGACATTCCAGCACACCACCTACCAGAAGATTACCACAGCTCCCGTCTCCTCGGCTGTTAACGGTACGTTATTTCATCCAAGCTAGCAGCATGGTATTCAATCCTGCTTGCTGTGGCGTTTAGAGAATAGTATTCAATCCTGCTTGCTGTGGCGTTTAGAGAATGGTATTCAATCCTGCTTGCTGTGGCGTTTAGAGAATGGTATTCAATCCTGCATGCTGTGGCGTATGGAGAATGGTATTTAGGCCTGCTTATTGTGTCGTGTGGAGAATGGTATTCAAGCCTGCTTGCTGTGGCGTATAGAGAATGGTATTCAAGCCTGCTTGTTGTGACGTGTGGATAATGATATTCAAGCCTGTGTGGCGTATAGAGAATGGTATTCAAGCCTGCTTGTTGTGACGTGTGGATAATGGTATTCAAGCCTGCTTGCTGTGGCGTACAGAGAATGGTATTCAAGCCTGCTTGTTGTGACGTGTGGAGAATGGTATTCAAGCCTGCTTGCTATGTCGTATAGAGAATGGTATTCAAGCCTGCTTGCTGTGGCGTATAGAGAATGTTATTCAAGCCTGCGTGCTGTGACGTGTGGAAAATGGTATTCAAGCCTGCGTGCTGTGACGTGTGGAAAATGGTATTCAAGCCTGCTTGCGATGACATGTGGAGAATGGTATTCAAGCCTGCTTGCGGTGGCTTGTGAAGAATGGTATTCAATCCTGCTAGGTATGGCGTGTGGACCATGGTATTTAAACCTACCTGGTGTGGCGTGTGGAGCATGGTATTCAAGCCTGCTTGCTGTGGCGTGTGGAGAATAGTATTCAATCCTGCTTGCTGTGGCGTGTGGACCATGGTATCAAAACTAACTTGGTGTGGCATGTGGAGCATGGTATTCAAGCCTGCTTGGTGTGGCGTGTGGAGCATGGTGTTTGACGTATGGATCGAGTGAAATGTGAAAACTGTCTTCCTATGTTGTCGTCGATATCCTGATGAGAAACATTTGAACTTATGAAGCTGTCAATCGTGTGTCTCGATTTCCGTGCGTACTGTTGCCTTATACGAGTATGTGTTTACAAATATGGTGTTAACGAATTCAAAAAATGACTGGTATACCCCCTCTGGGTTCACACTGCAATGGTAGAATTGAAATGCAGAAGTTTTTTCATCGTTTCTATTTTGTCATAATTGAATCAAGCAATTCTATTCAGTAGGTTTGCTGTTTTCCTCATCGAATTGAACCTCTTTTGTCTCTCCGTAGGTCCCACGGACCTGAGCATGCGTGGAGGTGCGGTGTCCCACCACCCCGTACCCTCCAGCACCGGCCTCATGCAGCAGTCCCCCATCACAAGTGGCGCTCCCGCCCCCGTCTATACAAACCCCTGCGTCACCTCAATCGGAGGCAACCTAAGCGGGGGTCTGGGAGTGATGCCCAACAATACTATCAATATCGCGAGTGGAGGCAACATCGTCATTGCTGCTGCTGGCACCAACAACGGTCTCAATCATTGCGGTGGTAACTCCGTCAACAATGGAAACACCGCTACCCTAGGCCTGGTGGCGAATAGTAACTGCAACACAATCACCAATAACAACCTAAGCGACGTAACGGCTGCCAACATGACCACCATTGGTGTTTGTCCCAACAACCCTGTGGTCAACAACAGCGGGGGCATTGCCATGGTGGCCAATCCTTCCATCGGTACCGCGCCTATCGCTCAGGGAACCATGGCTTCTGCAATGGCCAACAACGCCAGCGGTGGTGTTGCTATCGTGGGTGGTGGTGTGAGTGGGGGTAACCCTGGAGGTGCTATCAACATGACTAACAGCAATATGGCGGCAACTGCAGTCAAAGCCAGGCCAACGTTGAGTCCCGTGGAAGTGGCTGCGGTAAGGCAACTAATCACAGGCTATAGAGAGAGCGCTGCTTTCTTGCTACGGTCAGCTGAGGAACTACAAAACCTTATACATCAGCAGGGATCTTAAATTATTTGCTTTAGAACTGCTACTTCGTCTTCTAAACCATGTGTCTGTAGATTGAACACTGAGGTTGATGATCGTAGATTCTAAATCAAATGATACTGGACTGTTGCCCATGTAACACGACGTCATAAAATTTGTACTCAAGCTTAATCCTTAGTTAAGATTCTAAAAATTGGACGGCAAAGAAATGTTAACATAGCTGTTGAAACTGCAGTCAACCATGTCCTCCTGTTTGGCATCTCGAAGATTCCCATACGTCTGCATTCAGAAACCGGAGCAGAAATGTCAAAACTGTTACCACTGCCGCGGCTGAACTAAAAATTCTGGAAGCAGCTAAATGAAAACCATTGCTGCTGAGGCTTATTCTCAATGACGCCTCAGCAATCTAGTCTAGGACTGACGGACCTGATTGTTATCACAATTGATAAAGCACGCTGTTCAATTCTAACTGCTACAGTCGTACATGCTGTTACTGATGTTCAATTATGTTCGTTACTCTGGCTTGTACTTTTCTCCTGGAGTGGATCTACGAAGATTGGCCCAGGACTGTAGCTTGGGGGAAAATGAACACCCGGCTCAGATCCTCTCAAGATAGCAAGTACTTTTAGGAAGAAATTATTTGATAGATTTTTGTTATGAAACGGTAATCCACGTATTGGTTTATTGTTATATTCAGACACGTTATGGCGGTTTTTGGACCCAACTACCGGTACACGGTATTAGTGTGCTTTAAAAGGGAACCTTTATGTCATTTTACCAGAGCAGTAATTGTTCAAACCTTAAAAAAATCGTGCACTTTTATATTTGTGTTTTCGTTCATGTTTACCTCTTCAAGATATTTGTATTATGATCATTGCGGCTGTTTCGTCGATGACTCCTGCGCTCTGTGCCAAGTGTTTGTGATCGTCACGACGTGAGCACTGCGTAGAAACATTTACCTAACTAAAATGTGAAACCAAACTTGATATGGTGGAAAATGAAGAAACAGATAGAGTTGGGCTCCTGGTGTGACCCCATCACTTTTATGTAGTATCGCTGTTCCAATTTTCTAATATCTGTTGAAGTTTTGAAGAAAAGCAATCGAAAAGAAAGCCGTAATATGCCTGAAATTCATTTGAACCTACCAGTGCTTAGGCTACCTGATATTTTGTCTTATCCAGCAAAGTATCCTACGCCAACTTGGACAAATTCGTGTGCGTGCGATCTGGCGTAATCGGCCTTCCTACTAAGCATTGTTTACTCTTTTCCTTACGTAATAGAAAGGAAAAACATCCGCTGATAGGGGTGCCATTTCATTGGCTGTTGAAGTCGTTCCTAGCATTCATTGTCACTGATTGATTTCTGGAAAAGCTGTGAAGATTATCTTACTATCTCTCTGCTTCTGATGAGAATCTGGAAGTGCTCTAATGTTTCCCTTTCAATCACTTTGTTCCTGAGAGGCTTCTGAAGCTTTACCGTGAAAACGTACCGGTAGCCTAACAAGCGTTCTCTATTTCTAACCCTTCTTATATGTGTGTATAGTGGGCCAGCCTAGTCGGTCCCTGTGTTGACGTTGTCCTCTTGTTCTGTAGCTGAGGACGAAGATCGTGTTTCTTCTCCCTTTATTCCAAAGACGGAGGCGGTTGGTTGTCGAACGCTTGACGACACGTTCTAAAGCTCAAGTAACTGGTGCAAGTAACTTCTCACCCATACCTGTGTTAGATGTCACCCTTCTAGTGTTAGAAAAATAAGGGATATGCTTCTAGTTTGTTGTTAGTGCAAGGAAATATTTTCTTGGGCGAAGTGCATCAATTCTCTCCAGTCACGTGATGTTCTCAATTTACTTGGCTACGCCGCTCGCTTCTTGAGACTGGATCATTGTTAATGTAAGACGGGCTGTAAAGATCCTCAGCATCTGCCTTTTGATGCCGTGTTCTTTTTTTAATTGCCAAAATTTTCACGCTGAAGATTTCACGAGAAAACATTGTTTGTGCTCGGTGTTCGAAATTCGTGGATTTCCTTAACGAAATCAGATCTTACTCTATTTTATTCAGCACCATCGACTCAACTGAGAAGGTAGTGTAATTCATACTAAATAATCCTCATGAACAAACAATTTGTCTTGGTCCCGATAGAATGTCATTTGTGAGAATATTGTTGTGTTAACCGTGGCATGAATTTTCATGCCAGAATGCTAACCAGACTTATAATATGAGTCTCCTTCGGCCTGACTGTCTCCATTGGCTTGACAGAGTTTGCTCATCTTGTTAACCAGCTTCTCGTCGATGCTCAGGAGCGATTTTTCCTAAACCCCTGTAGCCAGCTAATAGTGATAAAACTCTCTTGGTTATTCTAGAGTTAGTTAGAGAGGGCACAAAGCATCGCTGCCATTGTTATGGTAAGGTAGTCATGTATACATAACGATATTACCTACCCGCTAAATAAATACCTCAAGACTTTAGGTCCGAAGCCTTTAAGGTAGGATCATTGCTGATGCAGAGGTGGTCTGATCTGTTGTGACGAACCTACTACCTCGGACTATGTCATCAAGATATCGCCGTTGGCAGTCTCATTACTGACATGCCTCTAACAATTTTAAACAAATATAGGCTTTCAATCCTTCACGGTCTGCGACAATCTTGGACTTGAGTCACTTTCGTTCAATTCAGTTACAGTGAAGAAAAATGAATTTCAAAATGTTACCAATTCAAGCAGTTTATCAAAATTTTGAAAGGATTTACCACAATAGTATATCTCAAGTCACCATAATAAATTCATGTTCATGACCGGTCCGGCTGTTTGTCGGCGTTTTTCTCACCCTCTGTATTTGTGACTTCTACCGCTTCGTGGACGGTTTGTTGTAACCCGCTGTGCCACCCTGCAGAGGTAATTTTCCTGCCTGATGCAGCACCAAGCCTTCTTAACGTGCAGGTATCCATCAAATAAACAAAGCGCTTGCAACATTTTGACAGCCAATCAGCCGGCAAATGTTTTACTATCTCAAATGTTTACAGGAATAATTTGAAACTGGACTGTTGCGACTCAGGTGTCGACTGCAACGGAGTTTTCTTAGACATATTTCCCAGTCTCGATGATGACGGTCGCTCGTAATATAAAGAATTGTTATACATCGATCTTGATACAAACACAAGCCTCTTTCCCTGTTTCAAAGTATCAGAAACTGTTCCCGTGCCATTAAAAATCAAATAGAGATATTTGTCCCTCCTACTCAGTTTTCACTGTGTTCTGTGTCTGGCACCGAAATCTTCATTTTATCCCTCCTTCTCTGTTTCCCTGTGTTCTGTGTCTGGCACAGAATTCTTTGTTTTCTCCCTCTTTCTACTCAGTTTTCACTGTGTTCTGTGTCTGGCACCGAATTCTTAATAACAACTTAAGGCATCGAAATAAACTTCGTTATCTTATTAATTTCCGTACGGTAACCAATTCACGGTTCAAAATGTCAATTTGAGGAAGTGTATAGATAACATGTAATTTATCTACTATGATTGTTTAATTTGAACGCACTAAGTTACAACTTTGATATTAACACCGAAATTCAAACGTCAAATTTCCTATCGCTCATTATTTACATCTTGTCTAACCTCACCAATAGCTCGAAGGAGTTACCGGGCACCAACTGTTGTTGTTCATTCCATCTCGTAGTTAATAGCCAAGTAATAACGTGCCTAGTGATTTAACTTCACATCATAGAAATAGTCAAATATTTACAGTCAATGTGACCACTGGTCGAATGATAACCTGGCGATTGGTATGGTCATTAGTCAAGTATAAATATCTCTAATGATCATTTGCCGAATGCTAACTGCCGGTTGATGTGACTATTACTTGAATGTTAGCTTTAAATGTGATCATTGTTTTGTATAGAACTGTTAGAATGATGCACCTTTTCAGGAAGCCAGTGTGCTCATTTTTGGAAGCCTGCCCCAAAGTGTGATCAATGTGCACCTCTGGCACCTGTTGTTGAGCTTTTCCGTCTTCATGTATCTCTGATCATTCGTATGCACGTACAATACAGTAGACTCGTGCGCCGAGTTTCGGTACCCATACATATAGGGTGGCAAACTTATAGGAAAGTACTGTCATATCTAAAGCAATCGAGTGGTTCGATTTCAATCCACCCAGGATGGCATGATGCATTGTGCAGAGAAGCAGTCTCATTAGTCACGTTGGCTCTTATCAAAGCATGTAGGTTTAATTCGTTAGTTAGCTAGTTATTAGGACCCTCACCTCATGTTTATTGGAGTCTTTCGAGTTCGATTTGTTTCATCTACTTGATAACGCCTTGTCTTAGAGTATATTCATTTCTGTCAGTCACTCATGCAGTTTATTCAAACTTTAAGTCATGTTTACCCGAAACTTATACTTTCGATCCTCAAAAATTTGGTGGGTATCCTCTAGGACATGGTGCCTGATCCTGGA
This sequence comes from Gammarus roeselii, assembly GCA_016164225.1. NCBI lineage: Eukaryota > Metazoa > Arthropoda > Malacostraca > Amphipoda > Gammaridae > Gammarus > Gammarus roeselii. Next base: position 4,913 of record SDVV010008134.1, on the reverse strand, counting down.
GGACTTGTTGCCTGATCCTGTAGAACATGGTGCATGATAAATCATAATGAAATGTTATTGGTCGTTTATTTTTATGAGATATGAAGTTGATGGTCCCTCAATATTTTTTTTCTTCAGATTTTTCTTTCTTGATTGAATATCGCAGATTATTGGAGCTTGATAATCTGCGATCGACCATCGCTTTGAGTATGGGAATTTGATGGTCAGGTTTGGAGAACCTTTTCTTTACCGCTTCTTAAGAAAATTAAGTGTTTCACTAACGGAATTTGATTTATTGCCCGATGCCGTGAGAGATCGAAGTTATCTCCTTTACGCTCTATCGTTGCATTGAAAATGACTTATTGTTATCAACTGAAGCTGACTGTTCCAATATGTTCTATTGAAGCCTATTTCTTTATTGTTGAGATGTTGAACACATTTGGTTTCCAGCTGTACATTTTCTAATAATTTTTTTCATTCCAAGTCTTGGGAATATAAAAGTCTCTTATTTTTTTTATCAGGGTTGGAACAATTTGTGGCTTATTTGTTTTTTGAGATAGGCTTCTTTTTGAAAACTTTTCTGACACATACCTATATTGACTGGAGACTATTCTTTAGCATTTTGTGTCGTACTTTTAGCCTTTCAAAATAGTTAGTCTGTTCGTTGAACTTGTAATTTTTTGAACTTGAAGGAAGCTTGTACAATAATATTTTTTGCTTCGAGTGTTCTTTCCTTCTCGGTTCACATGACCTTTTTTGAGAAGATTTAGTATTATTGATAAATCATTTATTTCCGTCGTCTAGCAATGGGTTTTAATTCATAATCATAACACACGGAATTTATTAGCAAATATACTAGTTGAATTGGCGAAACGAAAGTTCTAAATGAATTCGTCACAGTTAATCTACTGCATTCTGCGCCGGTTCGAATAATGTATAATATTATCATCAATGATCTTACTCTGTTTTGAGGTAATCATCACGAATACATGAGGTTCGGATTTCTCAAGTCCGTATACGTTGAATTTGATGGGTCCTGGCCATATTTTCACAGTCAACACGTACCGTTCATTGCGGCAGGGACACCTCGACATGAAAGGGAGTTAGAAGATTGTATAATGTTAGTAGAGAACTATTGTTTTATAGGTAATAATAGGTTTGGTAGCGGCGTTGATTAGAGTTAACGCCAATACTCCCTTATCTGAGCTATTACCTACTGAATGTTTCTCGTAAGTGGTATCTGAATGTGTTAAGGCGAGCTCGCTTTGTTTGGCAAATTGGAGGATCACGAAACGTACTCAGACCTCTACCGTTCTACCCATCAGGAGAGACGAGAGAAGGAAGCCGTCCATGGGACTCTTGATTTCAGGAATTACCTCCTCATGGAGCGCCTTGTGCGCTTCCAAAACGTAGTGAATGTATTGGAGAGAAAAATTCTAAAAGCTCGCGAATACAGAGACAGATTCAATTTTCATTTCTTAACCGGATATTGTCTCGTAGGAGCATGAGCGTTTGTTGATTTTGTTGAGCAGTTTGGTTACCTGACATAGTTTCTTCTTGAGAAAGGTAAATATTTTTTGAAAAATTATTTTTTTCCACAATTTTTCCTGCTAAGATGTGAAAGGCCTCCACCATCATCCACATGGTCTATTTCAAGATGTTTTTTTTTTCTCCGTGTTCGCGGTTCAAGTGCTCGGGAACCTCTTGATGTTAGGTAACTGGTCAGTGTTCGCTTCAGGATGAGTTAACGTATGTGCCTGAGGACACTTGTGTTGTTAGTGAAGCATAGAAGATCTAGACTTAGAATCTTTACGTACCTAAGAAAGGCATTGAAAAAACAACAAAAAATATCTGATCTAGGTGGTAGGGGATATATGCGTAGTTTCATCAAGTCATACATAGAAGAGGCTTAGCCATTTAAACGAAACTGTGAAATATATATATACATATATATATAACTTCTATGTACGTATGTGCGTGTAATATATGAATGTACATCTGGTCAAAGTTCTAAGTGTAAAAAGTTGTTTCTGTTTTACTGGTATCATATAAGTGGCCCTCTCATGATATCTAGTCGATTCGTTGTAATAAAGGAACCATTTCTATTTGTGTGTTTTTTTTCATTCTCCTCGCGGTTAGCGACACCCTAATGTCGTTACCGCGGGACCTACGAACTCCTTGGTGCATTGATGATGTTGTTCTCCAGTTTAACCAGACTTTACATAGCTAGACACAGATTTTTAGTCAAAACCCCATTCTTCCATCTAATTATTCAAAGGGAAATTATCACCAGCCGCCACCAGAGGGTAGTGGTGGAAAGACGCATTGTGGGAGTTTCACGTTTTAGTAACGTAGGGTCTTGGTTGAACATGATGATCATTTTCAAAACTATGTTTAAAACGCCTTTTTGTGAAAAAGTTTGACTGTGAAATATCACTGAGTCGTACATTTTATAGAATCTTCTAAAGTAATCCCTGAAATCGAGGAGCTTATACAAATATTTATCTCAAGCCAAACAGCGAAGCCCGGGTCCTGACTTCTTGGGATCCAAAAACATATGTGTATACGAAATGACTTGTTTTATCCAACATCAATACATAAATTCCTATGTGTGATCCAGGCAAAAAATGTAACTTTTGGACTGGATGTTTTTCATACTAGAGATCTCGTTATAGCAAGAAGAAACAATCTCCTCAAAAGCAGCTGAAAATTAAATTCTCTGGTGGTTGCGCCGCGCCTTGAACGAGTCTGATTGGTGATTAAATTCCAGGGTCATTGTTCTCACCGGCGTTACGCTAATAATTACTGTCAGGGAAAGCCCCGTGTCCTACAGCTCTGTATTGTTGATACAGCAAATAATAATGTGGAGCTCTACTTCTGCAATCGAAAAGCTGTAAGGGACGAGGTGAACTTGCGCGATGCTCGAACTGCAGAACAAAGGCGCTCGGCTCACTTTGTTCAGCGCTCATGTATGGCAGTGTTGCATCTTTACCGTTACTAGTGCATGTAATCCACGCTTCGCAGTTGGGAAAAGTGGACATACTGAGAATTTATTAATTTAACAGATACCGACAGACGCAAGGCTGAACACCCAAGAAGGGGGTGCCTGACGGAAAGCCTCGCATAACACTCCTCTCATTCACTCACACGCATACCAAAACATTGCCGTAAACGCTTGAGAGTTTGATAAGGATCCCACAAAAAACACTGGGTTAGGTGTGAGGTCAGAGATCAGTGTCAGCAGCCGAGCCCGACAGCTTTTACTGATTTGCTTCTGCAGAGTCCTAGTTGCTGGGTCCTCCCCCACACGTTCATCTTAATGAGACAGCCAAAGGCTGAAAAGCACATCAGGTCTGCGTTAAAACTCAGCTATTCACAATCGTACCCCATTCATTGCGCGCTCTCTCACTACCTACACACATGTTTCTTTTCCGTGATCTCAGCTTCTCGTCAACCATCTACCCACATTATGGTCTTCATCTCGGTCTACGCCACTCACCTTTGTTGTCGAACCCCTTTTAACCAATATCCAGTCATCCATCCTCGAAACATCCATCCATCGAACCACCTCAGAACACGTGTTTGTTGATCATGTCACTTCGACCACCTCGCAAAAGTTCTATCTCGAAAACGATCGACTTTTTAAAACACAGTAGGAACAACTATTAGATGCGACAGTCAACTAGCTCATACCCTTTCGTGTATCACCGATTTTGGATAGAACACCCTTCTTGCCAAGGGTGACGTACAGCAGTTACCCCTCGCGGGCGCGGTCATGACTTGAAAATTAATTAAGTAGAAATGTGAAAAACAGGCATGAAGGTCATGTTCTGATGTTATATTTCATAGACTAGATACCTCGATAATTTTATAATTTACCGTCGTATGCATTTTAGAAAATCTAGAGCATCAAGATCGTCAACTTTCCAGTGAGCAGCTTGCGTTCCTTGATGAACAGTAATACTCAAATAATTCTCCATTCAAAGTGAAAAGAGCATTTGTCAAAAAATACAACCTGGATATAAACATTAAAACTCAGCAAATGACAGCATAGGAGCCTACTTAACCTATACAAGGATCATTAAGAACGCTCGAAACATGCAAGATCTGAAGAAAACTCTGTCAATTTTAACGGAATCAGTTCCGAAAAATGATCACGAGGTGTACGGAAACTGCTTCTGAAGTAGGGATTGGTCGTGAGTCTGTCAGGCGCATTCTATTGATTGATTTTAGACTAAATTCTTACAAACTGCAAACATCACAGCAGCTCTCGAATAATGAAAGAAGTTCACTGTTTTATCGACAGTTAGTAAATTGTCCGAAATAGGACGATTAGATGCAAATACCTAAATTTTTAGTGATGAGAGTGAACCGATGGAGGTGCTTGAGAAGTCTTCGCAGTCATTGAATGGGAGTTTGATGGGGCTCAAGTTCCTATACAGAGCTACGTGTCCTATACAGTGTATGGGTAATTTCTTTTTAAGGACGCTGATACGGAAATCGTTCGCAACGTGAACACCAAAGCATACATTGAAATGCTAGATAATGTAGTGTCTGTGAACATTTATCCTGAAATTCGGTTTCAACAAGATGCTGCAATTTCACACACATAGTGGAATGCAATGATTCGGCTGAAAAATTGTTCCGGAAACAACATCATTGCACACCGAACTGACTTCCCGTGACCAGCAAGATCCCCTGATCTTTTTTCCTGCTGGATTATTTGCTTTGAGATATTGTCAGAGGGTCTTCAAAGCGAAAGCGACACCAGAAATGCTCTGCAGCAATTTATCCGATTAGTGACCCATTCCATTAACTTTGCTGTTCCTGTTGCAGTAATCTAAAATTTCAAGGAACGGGTTTACCGCTGTAATCAGCGGCAGAGGTGGCCATTCCGAGCACTTGTTATAAGCCAAATAAAGCTCAGGATATAT
>SDVV010008133.1:0-17365 GCA_016164225.1 Gammarus roeselii | reverse complement strand
TATAGGTAGATAAACTGGTAAAAATTGGTAAAAACTTTAGAGCCAAGTGGAAAAGTTTGATATGAATAGAGCTTAAATCAATGAAGAAATACATAACATATGTATGGAAACGTAAAAAAAATATAATCCTTGGTTAGATTAGGCTAGGATAGGTTGAGATGGGTTAGGTTTACGGTCATCATCACAAACCTTTATTGAAAAATGCTACAGTGGATATTTTTAATGCTCGAATAAGTCAGATATTATGAATTGGAACAAAATCTCTGAACAAAACAGGAATTAATCAAAAAATTCTAAATGTACAAACTGCAAACGGATCACCAACATTTGAATAAGTACGACCTGTGGGAATAAGCGTCTAGTAAAGACCTGCGAGGGGATAACATAATTGAGATTTATATTAAATTTGTATATGCATGGAACACCAGTTGCACTCACCGTCTTCGACATTCATAAAAGCCGATTTTGTCCGGTCTACGAGTGTTTGCACATAACATTTCAGTGGCGCAAAGGTGGGCGGCGCGAAGGGGACGGGGATTTTTTTGTATATGCATGGAACACTCAATAACACCATTGTATATGCATGGTTGGGCTTTGGGCATATTCCTTGTAAATGTATTAACTTAGTCATCATCTACATGTAGCGCCTTCTTTCTGATAATTTGTTTCGACATTAAATACAATGAACCATTTTTTTTCATTTTTCGAATCATGAAGAACATTGATCACAACATAAATGTGCGAGCTTCTATTGGGTATCAAAGTCATTTCAAAAGCATTCAATTTCTGTTATAATCAGCTGAGGTCATTCTGTTGCTGCCGGTCGCGTCTGTACCTGTTAAATTACCTCAAAATTCATATTACCTGCTAAGGCCAGCCACGATGCTGTTCTTCTTTTCTAGTTTACGAATTTCAATGCTTCCGATGGTTGGGTCATAAACCAACACCGATTAGTATATGGTCGTTGAATGATACTCTCTAGATCACTGTGCTTTTGAGGTCTGACGATGTATGGCGTGACCCTACGGAAATGTAACTTGTAATAAAACAGTTTTCATCTTTCAGCAGTGGGTTATTTACTTACCATAAATAGGCACGTATACATAGTGCAAATACTTTTACCAAGTATATAATATCTCAGGACATTTAATGGGTTCCATTTATCGATTGAGAGGGTGCAAAAAATTCCAACTTGTGTAAATGATTAAATGAAACCATTATATTCTAAAAGAACTGTAATGAACCTACCGTTGTGTATGAATAAAGTATTAATGTAAATTCAGTACATTTAAATAATACAGGTTCATTAGATTGGATTTAATTTTCAAATTTATTTTCAAGTGCTTTTCAAGCTTCCTAAAATGCTCCTTTTCTTTATTATCCAGCCTTCGAAGAACAATTCGTTGTGTATTCCACATCCCGAATTGTTCTTCGGTGACTGGATAATGACGGGAAAGAGCATTTTAGGCAGCTTGAAAAGCACTCTAAATTAAATTTGTACATTTTAATAATATCAATTTAACAGTCAAATCTAAGTAACCATGTTGCTTATATGATTCATAGTTTATAATTCTTCCTTCTGCTTTTGTTTCAGCTTCCTGTTAAATATATTCATTCGTGGGGTGTTTCATTTTCAGTTTTTTTCCATACGGTCCACGGATTCATTTTCATCGTCTAACTCAACTATGGAAATCGCATCAATTACGGCTGCACTATCTACAATATCACTCTCGCACGGTTTCTGTTCCATTATTGCGGCTGCACTATCTACAATATCACTCTCGCACGGTTTCTGTTCCATTATTGCGGCTGCACTATCTACAATGTCACTCTCGCACGGTTTCTGTTCCATTATTGCGGCTGCACCATCTACAATATCACTCTCACACGGTTTCTGTTCCATTATTGCGACTGCACTATCTACAATATCACTCTCGTACGGTTTCTGTTCCAATATTGCGACTGCACTATCTACAATATCAGTCTCGCACGGTTTCTGTTCCATTATTGCGGCTGCACTATCTACAATATCACTCTCGCACGGTTTCTATTCCATTATCTGACCAATGAACCGGCTATTGGATAAATCACTGTCCAAATTCGTCCGGCAATGGGCTACACCACTACCCATCTCATCACTAGCCATGGGAACTGTTGCTGCTGCTGTTGCTGTTGTTTCTGTTGTTGTTGGTGTGATGTACTGCTCTGCGCTGTGTTTTTCACAGGGGGGGAAGGCGGTTGCACAATGAGAGCAACGGGGAGTCGTGTTGGCGGCTAATGATGGTGTCGTTGGACAGATGTTGATGGGTCGTGGATGTGTTATTGTATCAAATTGGCTGTTGAACAGATGTCTGAGTGACTGCTAATGTGATATTGCCTGTGCTTGGTTGTTGCTGACGTGGATGTTATTTATCATGAAATTATGTGAGGAGCCCTAGAACCACTAATGAATTTGTTCGCTGTAGGCGGAGGGGCAGACGGTCATGAGCTGCTGAATGCTCCCTGTTGCTTCTCGACTAACACAGCTGCACAGAGTGTCATTATTGATGTCATTATTGATGTGGCTGGGTGGTTGCACACGCCTAAGTCGACGACAAAGATTGAAGTGCAGAGTATGCCACTTGAGCTTGTTGTTTGAGAATTTTCTGGTGTTGCTGAATATGCCAGACGGTGTTTTATTTCATAACACACAGGGGAACAGGTTCCCCTTGGGTTGGGGCTTCACAAATATTTACCTCTGTATATAGCTCGACTATCTTGTCTTTCAGTTATTCATGTTGTTGTTGCGACTGTTGTTTATTTGTATTGTTTTTATATTTACGGACAATGGGCATATCTTGTATTGTAGGCTCTGCGAACAGCTTCGATTTATAACTCAGCAGGTCGTTTTTCCTTACGAGGAGTAGAGTAGTCAACTTCTTCCTCACTTGTCATCGGGCGAAAAAAATATTCCTCGCCTCAATAGGCCTGCAAGTATACAGACGTAAACTTCTCCATACATCGAGTCCAGCAGTTTTTCCACACACCCTTTTCACTGTATCTGCCCGCCGCTTCCCCTTCCCCCATACAGGCGCAATGTATAAGGCTAGAACACACCTAGTGGTGTATGACATCACTTTACCTGTGTTATAGTTGGTGTTAACGTAATGAATGGGCTATGTTCTATCAATTAGCATATTAGCAAGGGGCGAGCGCAAGCGCAAAAGGAAAAAACTGAGGATAATCGGGTTTCCAAATATGAATGTTACATTTTCCAGAAAGTTTGTTGCGTTATATTGCTCCACGTTTATGATTCATTTTCTGTCAATTTTTACTTGGAGGCTCTCTCTCCCTAAAAATTCTGTAAACGAATCTGTATGTTTAGGTTGATTCACTAAACGACGATTTCATTTATGTTTTTTTCGAATTTGCATTTCTGTTCACATTGAAATCATCTGGAAATTAATAATCTCAATAAGCGATAACCCAACAATTGAGGCCTAGTTACTGGATGTAACCAAAGTTTTGACTACATCTAGTACATAAACTTTTCATTCGGCCCGTCTTTAGATAAAAAAATTCTTGCTTTAATCTGAACATTTATCAGACACTAAATAATATCCTAATGTATTTCATAACTTGTTTTACAAGGAGCGATAGAATTTGGTCAATAATTTTAAAACGTAATTTTTTATAGTTCAATTATTTTTCTTGTTCACCCAAAAATTATCTGCTTCCAAATTTTAGCTTGCATTGATTATTCATTATTCATTATGTAACCCTCTGATGTTGTTTAAAAATTATTATGATTCGGTAACACAAGCCACATTTTTCAATATTTTGTATTTTGCAGTGTTAGGCTTCTGTGTACGCTGTGTAAGTTTCCACCTATTGGTAGGATAGTGTCATTTTTATAAAGTCAAGTGTATTATTTTTTGAAGTTCAAGTTTTTATGTGCAAATTAAAACAGTTAACTTCCAGTGAATATTGGAATGTACGATAGTTGAACAAATTACATAATAATTAATTTCTTGACGATTCAATTTACACACTTAATTTTCGAGGATGAATCTACCGCGCTCGGGTATACTTCCGTGAAATTAAACCAATTGTTTATATTTTGCCTGATAAAGATAAGGTCGTTGTCATACATATATGAATTAAAACGTAACAGGGTAGTCCAGCTGCGCAACTAAATAAACCTCTGCTTCCCTTCCCAATCATTTTAATATTTTGATTCTATATTTGCCTGCCAAATTTACGGTTAGGAAGTCTCTTGAACAAAATTTCCCAAGCTGCTGCTCACGCGAGTGGTCACTTAAATAGAATGTGACAAATACAATTTTTAATCAATTTCATTTACTTGAAAGATCTCATCTGATGTCTGTAAAATGAAAAATATATAAAATATAAACTTGGTCATTGAGTGTCTGTTAATTCGTACATATTACCCAACGATTAACAGCTGTCTGTGTTAGATCTCTATATCATTGAATCTATTATATATTTTCCAGGCAAGGATTGGTATAATGTGTTACTTCAAAGAGAAAAAATGGACGTCTGTTGAAAGGATGCACACCTCAATAACTCAGACGAATGTCACTGGAAATACTGAGAACAAACGTGTGCCACAAGATTCAGTCCTAGCAAACATTCTGAGGTTCAAAAGTCGATTTGAAAACTACCTCAGCTGTATTCCTGATCTACCTCTAATCAATGTAAACCATCACTGTGTGTACAACTCTCTACTCATCAGCGACGTCAAGCCGGGTCCCGACTGACGAGTGAACAGTGTCCCCACCGCTGTGATTCAAGGCAGCACCGCTATTACCAGTTGCAACATTTGTATGGCATTTGTAAACACAAGTCTAGAATGTTATCCCCACTGTCAAGTGTATCTCTATCAGTTAATATTTCTTTTTTTTTTCACGCTCAAATCATGCAATAAAGGGTCGAAGTGTGCTGTTTTTAGTAACATATTCTTGAAGTACCTCGCCAAAAGCTTTCGATTTTTCTAACCCAAAAATTCGTCGAGCAAAACGGAGTAATTAATTCCTATCGCTCTTATCAAAAAAGTATGGAACGCATTCAAATTTATATACCATGATCTACAGTGGTTCCCAACTAACAAGTTGCGAACCCATTGGTTCACATTGCTTCCAAGTTGTTGTCAGAAAAAGGATCGTAAAAAAAATTCCCAACAGTATTCTACCATTTACACTGCTTTTTACACGGAAAGATTCCACCCCGCTGATAATAATCTGGTCAGAAATTTATTTAAATATTAACCAATGAGATTTAAAACTGAAATAACTTTGCCCTGAATCGCTCGTTCAGGCTATTATTCTACGGCTTGGGTTGAAGAAAAAATTGAGAAGTTTTTTTTTCTGAAATAGTTTTATCCCACTTGTTGGTGACTCTTTCCTATAGTGTCTCGATGTTGAATCAGTATTGCACTATATATTTGTGATATATAAAACATTTTATCCGATAAAACGTACATAGCAAATACCCTTTTGAAGAGTACAATAAATCTATCATAACCCCATATACACACTTTTTGTACGCATATACAGGGTCGGTATCGGCACCGTAGCCGGCACTTAGTGCCGGAGAGAGCACCATGTAGGCATATACAGGGTCGGTACCGACAAAGATGCCGGCACCATGTAGGCATATACAGGGTCGGATCGGCACTGTCGCCGGTACCAGTGGCGGAACTATGTAGATACATACACTCATTTACACTAAAATACAGGCTCGTTCACCATCTGTAACATTTTACTTCTGATCTGTTGTTTCTAATAAAACTATTTCCCTTTCTTTTGTCACAAGATATTTAATGTGTTTCAGTTTTTTCGTCCTGTTATGTTAAAATATCTAGTCATTGTCTTCTAACCTTACCAATAATTATCGTTTTTGTTCAAGTTTCGTGCTCACGTATGATATTCAGTCATTAATTTATGCTTTATACATATCGAATCTCTCTACTTGGCTCTTCATTTGCTCTATCATTAGCAGTCTGAATACACTCTTCCAATTTTGAGTGAACGTATTTCATCCAGGTGAATATGTAAGTTGCGTCTTCTGTTAAAATTATATAGGTAACTCATATCAATTTTTTTTCGTGGGATATATGTGTGAGCGTTGTTCGCTACCTCCCATGTTTTGCTTTTAAAATTCGGTCATAGGTAGACTGTTTCATTCCTTTTTTTTTCCGGTCGGGGCTCGGTGGTGATAAAAGATTATACTCTTGGTATAGCTTCCACTGGTCATCCTAACCAAGAAATATTTGTGATCGTTCGAGATTTCCTGCTCACAAATGATATTTATTCATCGATTTATGATATATTCGTATCAAACCTCTCCACTTGGCTCTACATTTGAATCCAAAATTTTGCAGTTTGAATACACTCCTCCAATTTGATTGAGCAAACATCATCCATTTTCATACGTAAATTACATCGATTGTTTGAATTTTATCAGACATTTATACTATTTTTGAATTTGACACGAATCTTCATCACTTATGGTTATGAATGGTGTAGTTGTATATGATTCCAGTTCAGCCTAACACAACCTAACATAGTAAGTATTCAAGCTTATGTATGATATTTATTCATTTGTTTGTATGCGTTATACATATGAAGCTCTCCACCCGGCTCTACATATCACTTACACCTAGAATTTTTTTTTAATGCATGGTCACTCTCTACCTATATCATTCAGCGCATATCGCCCATTTTAAACGTAGATTGTTTGGATGTTATAAGTAATTCATATTCGTCGCCAGTTTCACACAAACGGACACATGGTCTCAGACTAGGTTTTCTTACTTTATCATCATCATCTCCCTCTGACGTCCTACAACTATTATTATCATATTCAACTTCATTAGTTTCATAAACTGGACCATGACTTTGTGAGAGATGATGCCATAAATTTCTTCTCGATTAATCTTTATTCAACTTTATTTGTTTGCTGCAAATTTAGTGCACACCCCACATTCCTCGACTATTATTGAAATAGCGCCAAATCAAGCTATACCCTATCTTCCTCAACATTATCACAACGTCGACTATGTAATAGTACATGTGTATGTTCGGTCTATTGAAGTGATCAGTTGGCTACTAAAGTAAGATCCGGGTCTCGCAAATGTTGAAATTTGGATGGATAGATTTGATATGAATAAAGCTCAAATCAATGAAGAAATACCTAACGTCAGTTTTAAAAAGGGAATAAATATATGATTCATGGTTAAAATAGGTTGAGTTAGGTTAGGATGGGTTAGGTTAACGCCCCCCTACATCACAAACCTATATTAGAAAAAGTTAGAGTGGAAATAGTGAATGATCGAATAAGACAGATATTCTGGATTGAAACGATATCTCACAACGAAGACTGAATTAATCAATAATTTCTAACTGTACAACCTGTTAACATTTGTTTATATAAGTAAGACATGTTGAAATAAGCATCTAGTAAAAACCTGCGACCGAATAACATAATTGCGATCTACATTGAACTACTGGAGTTTGTTAACACTAACACTTTACACAAATCCGGTAGACTAGTTCTCCAAGACAACTTGAAGTTGTACTATAGATCCAATGTCAATAGGTACAACCTACCAATCTCTTTTACCACTACATCCAGTTAAGCGTATTTTATACCCCAACATTACATTGAATTAGGCGAATTTAAAACTAATACAGTTATATTCATATGATAACCGTTAAAAATCGTACAACAACAACTATAAAAATAGCTAAATATGATTCTATACTCTACCCAACCGACATTGATTAACTATGATATACGACGTAGCCTACCACACACCAGCTCATATAACCCACACCAATATCACACGTGACCTGGTTCATGGAAAAAAAATCGTATTCTGACATAACAGTCATACCGAAAAATATCTGACATTTAGAACAAACACCGAGTTTATGCATAATAAAGTAATAACAATACGGTACCGTTCAAATATATAACAAATTCCTGAACCTAACGGATGCTGTGTCTCTAACAGGACAAAATTAAAGCCCACTTTGTCATATCAACGAACTCGTCAATACTTTATTATTTCACTTCTTAGCAAGTTCCCCTGATATGGAACAAATTTGAGAGGCGACAGCCAGTCACGGTACAATACCTCACACATACCATTCATCTTTTTAGTACATCTTCTAAGAACAGCTTCGAGCAAAGTGACATCCTGGACATAACCAAGAATCCATACACAAGTACAGTTGTCAAGAATGCACCCGACATGAGTGACAAAGAGTATAGCCATAAAAATCTGGGCATCTGTTCGCCATCGACCCAAGCAAGTTGCTACTTAGACCAGCAGCTTGTCACATAACCTCTCTAACAAACCCATGGAACTTAAGCCTGACATCCACAAAAACTTACAAATTCCCGTTTAACTTGGATGAACTACAAATGACCACCAAAGAGTGTAAAACCATCTCTACACCACGACCAATCCATCCAGTAAATCGTTCTCTAAAACGTTAAACTAAACACCTGCTAGAGTTTAATGACGAAATTCCACAAAGATGCAGTACGGGTTTTTATCTCTTAAACGTACATTCCGATGATTACCGTGGAAAAATCACACAACAATTATGAAAATATAACGTAATTCTCTACTTTGCCCTAATCAACATTAAAAATTGTAATATATGAGGGTATTCATCGTAGTAAAACGGTCTACTTATACAAATAAACATTTCCGAATCCAGCTTTTGCCTAAGGGACTCCTCTAACTACTCCAAGACATTGAAGTATATTCCTGCAATAAATATGCAAGAAAGCATAAAATAAGACCAAGCTTGTAAAAAATCTAATATTCTACAGCTATATATGTCCACTCCAATCTTTGTAACAGGGCGTAAAAATATATTTAAAACACTGAAAGGATACAACATCTAACTAAATTACACCTGAAATAATGTTCTACATTGCAGATAAAAGCGTAATGTATCCTAATATTCCGCTATTGTATAAAATAGTCAATACCTTACATTGTGGATGGAAAGTCTACAGAGAACGTAAAAACTGAAAAAAAATACTAAAACGTTCGAGTTATAATTAAACAAGAAGAATGATGTAATAACCGACCCTTTATGCCTGAAATATTGTGTTACATGGAAGTGCAAACCTAAAATATCATAAAATTCCTATAAATATATGAGATAACTATTCAAAGTTCCGAAAAAAATACAAATTCAGCATATATCAACCGATCAATACAATGTATACATAACACAATATAATAACTTACAATAAATCCATATCGTCTAAGTAAGCTCTAGCTACTCACACTAGTGGGGTGGGGGCGCATCCGACCGATACTAAATATACAAAAAATAAAAAATAAGACAACTTGAAGATGCTGCATACGCTTGATAACGGTCCATTTGGAACATGCGGATACATGGTGTCACCGATATATCAGGTTCAAAACTGGATATTGCGTTATGGGGTAGATAGAATCTCGTAACGAAGCTACTGCATGCAAATAAATATATACATCAAACCGCCAACTATCAAACTATTATATCATACTATTCTTATAGACATTGTATACATATGAAATAAATATATGGAAAACACAAACACATACCAAGCAGGGCCGAACGCACGCTAGGGCTGCGAATCGAGTTATATAACATATCTACCATACTATTTCTACAAACAATATGTACAATAAAAAAAAATCCCATCCAACCGCTATGAACCCACCAACTAAAAACCGAATGAGTCAATTATACCCCAACTAGATAGGAATACAAACATTCATGTATACAGAAAAATATATAGAATTACAATACTATATATAACCAAACATACACTCATAACATAGAAATAATGGCAAATCAGCCGTGAAAAATACTGATAAGACAATGAACAGCTAAGATTAGCCTCACCTGACGAACATTCCAGAGGCGTACTGAACTTTTTGCCTAGAGGGTACCGACACCCCCCACCACCCTCCAAAGTAAGATGAATGCATATTCTTACCAGAATCGAATATATATATTTTGAATAACAATATAAAACCAAGCGTACCCCAATACAGCTATCTAGAAAAATATATAAATACAATAAAACACTCATGAACAGTAAAAATAGCAATGTACATTATCACAAAATATCCCATATACATTTGAAAGATGGGGGGCTGAATCTCACCCACCACCACTCAAGCCACCAGTCCGTCCGCTGCTTCAAAACCGGTTCCGACCCTTCGCTGACTCCCGCCGCTAAAACCGGTTCCGACCCCTGCCAGATAAGGTCCTACCCTTCAGGTTGCCTGATCAACGCCTAAAAATGTAACACACCATCCAAAAGAAAAAGTGTAAATACTATAACATTAGAAAACAAATAAATGTACAGAAAACACAAATCCTTCCCAAATATAATCTAAAGCAAGGGACGAAAGCCCACCTGAATGAGTCACCCGTTAGCCACCCGTTAACCAGCCGTAAGCCGCCCGTAAGCCACCGGTAATCCACTGGCAACACTATTACAGTTATGAGTCCATGACTGACGATACTATAGCAGCTATGACTTTATTACTATATCAGCAGTGAGTTCATGACAGACAACACTATTGCAGCTGAGCCTATGACTGACAGAATTTAAGCAGTCATGCGAACATAACTGAACACACTATAGCGCTGGGTCTATGACGGACAACACCATAGCAGTAAACACCCATACCTCGAGTTGAAATCGTGATACGAATCTATTTTGCATGTTACAAGATGTTAAAGATAGTAAACTATTTAGCACGGGAGTCGTCGTCCCCTTTTGAACCGCCTAGATCACGGAACTGGAGATAGGAAACCAAAATATTGAAATCTCTGAACAATGCATAGAAGTGAAAAACCCTCACCTCAGGTTGAAATCGAGATATTTAATTATTTTTCAGTCACAAGGAGTCGGAGATATTCAACTATCAAGCATGGGAGTCGTCGTCCCTTTTTGAACAGCCAAGATCCGTCAACGGGAGATTGAACACAAAGAGGTTGAAATTTCTGAACAATTGATATAAGCGGAAAACCCTCACCCCGCGTTGAAATCGAGATATTAAATTATTTTTTCAGCTACAAGGAGTTGAAGATAGTCAACTATCTAGCACGGGAGTCATCGTCCCTTTTTGAACTGCCAAGATCCGTGAACGGGTGATTGAACACCAAAACATTGAAATATCTAGACAATGGGTATAAGTGAAACACCGTTACCTCGAGTTGAAATTAAGATATTAAATTATTTTTAAGTAACGAGGAGTTGAAGATAGCCAACTATCTAGCACGGAGGTCGTCGTTCCTAATTGAATAGTCAAGATCCGTGAACCGGTGATTGAAAATCAAAATGTTGACATTTCTGAACAACTCGAATTTAAATCGAGATAATAAATCGTTTTTCTAAGATACAAGGAGTAGAAGATGGTCAACTATCTAGCATGGGGTCGTTGTCCGTTTTTGAAAAACCAAGATCCGTGAACGGGAGATCGAACGCCATGGGACGACGACTCCCATGCTATATAGTTGACTACCTCCTACTCCTAGTAAATTAAAAAATTATTTAATATCTCGATTTCAACTCGAGCTGAGGGTGTTTCGCTTTTTCACATTGTTCAAAAATTTCAACGTTTTTCTGTTCAATCTCCGGTTCACGAATCTTGGCTGTTCAAGAAGGGATGACGACCACCGTACTAGATAGTTAAGTATCTTCAACTCCTGGAAGCTTTAAAATAATTTAATATCTCGATTTCAACTCGAGGTAAGGCTGTTTCAATTATATCCATTGTTCAGAAATTTCAAATTTTTGCTGCTCGATCTCCCGTTTACGGATCTTGGCTGTTCAGAAGGAGATGACGACCCCCGTGCTAGATAGTTGACTATCTTCTACTCCTTTTAATTTAGAAATTAATTTAATATCTCTATTTCAACTCGAGTTAAGGGGGTTTCACTGCTAGCCATTGTTCAGGAAATTCAACAATTGGTGTTCAATCTCACGTCCCCATGTCTTGGCATTTTAAAATGGGACGTCGACTCCGTGCAAGATAGTTGACTATCTTTTACTCCTTGTAACGTAAAATATAATGTATTATCTCAATTTCCACTCGAGTTAAGGGTGTTTCACTTTTATCCATTGTTCAGAATTTTCAACATTTTGCTGTTCAATCTCCCGATCACGAATCTTGGCGGTTCAAAATGAGACGACGACCTCCATGCTTCATAGTTGACAATTTTCTACTCCTTGTAACGTTCAAATGTATTTAATATATCGATTTCAACTCGAGTTAAGGATGTTTCACTTCTGGTCATTGTTCAGAAATTTAAACCTTTTGGTTTTCAATCACCGTTCACTGATCTTGGCGGTTCAAAATAAGACGATGACCCCCGTGCTAGATAGTTGACAATCTTCTACTCCTTGTACCTTAAAAAAATTAGTTTAATACATCGATTTCAATTCGAATTAAGTGTGTTACACCTCAAGCTATTCATCAGAAATTTCAACATTTTTGTGTTCAATCCCTAGTTCACGGATCTTTGCTGTTCAAAAAGGGACGCTGACCCCGTGCTAGATAGTTGACTATCTTCTACTCCTTGTAACGTGAAAAAAAGATTTAATGTCTTGATTCCAACTCGAGTTAAGGGTGTTCCATTCCTATCCATTGTTCAGAAATGTCAACATTTTGGTGTTCAATCTCCCGTTCACGGATTTTGACTTTTCAAAAAAAGGACAACGACCCCATGCTAGATAGTTGACCATCTTCTACTCCTTGTATCTTAGAAAAATGATTGAATATCTCGATTTTAATTCGAGTTTTTTTAGAAATGTCAAAGTAATGGTTTTCAATCACCCGTTCATGGATCTTGGCTATTCAATAAGGAACGACGACTCCCGTGCTCGATCGTTGACTATCTTCAACTACTTGCAACATTCAAAATAATTTAATATATCGATTTCAACTCGAGGCAAGGGTGTTTCCTTTTTTTTCCATTGTTCATAAATTTCAACCTTTTGGTGTTCAAAAAGGAGCCCAGTATACTGTTGTCATTCATAGAATCATTCACGGATAATGGCTGTTCAAAAAGGAACGACGACTCCCATGCTAGATAGTTGACTATCTCCTTCTCCTTGTAAATCAAAAAATTATTTAATATCTCGGTTTCAACTCGAGTTAAGAGTGTTGCACTCCCAGCTATTGTTCAGAAATTTCAACATTTTGGTGTAAAATCTCCCGTTCACGGATCTTGGCTGCTCAAAAATAGACGACGGCTCCGGTGCTAGATAGGAGACTATCTTCAACTCCTTGTTACTTAAAAAAAGAATTTAATACCTCAATTTCAACTCGAGTTAAGGGTGTTTCTCTTGTATTTAATGTTCAGGCATTTCAACATTTTGGTGTTCAATCTCCCGTTCACGGATCATGACTATTCAAGAAGGGACGACGACCCACTTGCTAGACAGTTGACTATCTTCTGATCCTTGTAACTTGAAAAATGATTTAATATCTCTATTTCAACTCGAGTTAAGGGTGTTGCACTCCTTGCCATTGTTCAGAAATGTCAACATTTTGGTGTTCAATCTTTGACCTACGAGTCTAGGCTGTTCAAAAAGAGACGATGACTCCCATGCTAGATAGTTGACTGTCTTCAACTCCCTGTTCAGAAATTTCAACCTGCTGGTGTTCAATCTCCCGTTCACGGATCTTGGCTGTTCAAAAGGGACGACAACCCCCGTGCAAGATAGTTGACTATCTTTTATTTCTTGTAACGTAAAAACTAGTTTAATATCTTGATTCCAACTCGAGTTAAAGGTGTTACAATTTTTGCCACTGTTCAGATATTTCAACCTTTTGGTGTTCAATCTCCCGTTCACTGTTCATGACCGTTCAAAATGGGACGACGACCCCGTGCTTGATAGTTGACTATCGTCTACTCCGTGAACTTAAAAAATAATTCAATATCTCGATTACAACTCAACTTAATTATGTTTCACTTTTTAGCTATTGTTCAACAATGTCAACATTTGGGTGTTCAATCTTCTGATCACGGATTTTTTCTGTTCAAAAGAAACGGTGCCTACCTCCGTGCTAGATAATTGACTATTTTCTACTCCTCGTAACGTAAAAAAATTTCCAGCGCCATTTCAACTCGAGTTAAAGGTGTTGCACTTTTATCGTTGCTCAGAAAGTTCTAAAATTTGGTGTTCAATCTACCGTTCACGGATCTTTTCTGACGGCATTCCTGTTAGATAGTTGACTATCATCTACTTGTAACTTGATTGTTGACTATTTTCTACTCCCTGTGAATTAAAAATTATTTAATATCCCGATTCAAACTCGAGTTAAGGTGTTGCACGCCTGGCAAATAGTTGACAATCATCTACTTCTTGTAACGTCATATATGATTAATTATCTCCATTCCAACTAGAGTTAAGGGCAATCCACTTTCAGCCATTGTTCGGAAATTTCAACATTTTGGTGTTCGATCTCTGGTTTACGGATTTTTGGTGTTCAAAAAGATCGACGACCCTCGTGTTAGATATTTGGCTAGCTTCTACTACTTGTAACTCAAAAAAATAATATCTCGATTTCCACACGAGTTAAGGGCGTTGCACTTGTTGCCATGGCTCAGAAATTTCTGTATCTTGGTGTTAAATCTCCCGTTCGAGGATCTTGGCTGTTTAAATGGGACGACAACCCCAGTGCTGGATAGTTGACTCTTCTACTCCTTGGAACATAAAAAGTAGCTTCATATCTCGATTCCAACTCGAGTTTAGGGTGTTTCACTTTTAGTCACTGTTCAGAAATTTCAATATTTTGGTGTTCAATCTCCCTTTCACGGATTATGGCGGTTCAAAAAGGGACGACGACCTCCGTGCTAGATAGTTGACAATCATCTACACCTTGCAAAAAATGGAAAAAATTATTAAATCGATTTCAACTCGAGTTAAGAGCATTTCACTTTCATCCATTGGTAAGAAATTTCAACACTTTGATGTTCAATCTCCTGTTCGGGGATTTTTGTTAGTCAAAAGGAACGACGACCCTCGTGCTAGATAGTTGACAATCTTTTACTCCTTGTAACATACAAAAATCAATATCTCGATTTCCACTCGAGTTAAGGGTGTTGCACTTTTTGACATGGCTCAAAAATTTCTGTATCATGGTGTTAAATCTCCTTTTTACGGATCTTGACTATTCAAAAAGGAACGACGACCCCCGTGCTAGATAGTTGACTACCTTCTACTCCTCGTAACGTAAAAAGTCGTTTAATATCTCGATTCCAGCTCGAGGTAAGGGTGTTTCACTCTTAGCCACTGCTCAGGAATTTTTCAACATTTTGGTGTTCAATCTCCCGTTCACTGATCATGACCGTTCAAAAAGTGACGACCCCGTGCTAGATAATTGACCGTCTTATACTCCCTGTAACTTTAATAATATTTCAATATCCCGATTTCAACTCAAGTTAACAGTGTTTCATTTATTACCATTGTTCAAAAATTTCCACATTTTGGTGTTCAATCTACCGTTCACGAATCTTCGCTGTTCAAAAAGGGACGACGACCCCCGTGCTAGATAGTTGACTTTCTTTGACTCCTTGTAACTGAAAAAATATTTCAATATCTCGATTTCAACTCTTGTTAAAGGATGTTGCACTTGTTAAATGGTGTTTTAGACAACATACTCAAATGCCAAAACATTTCGCTTTCTCGTACCTATAACTCCATCAAAAATATAGAGTCAAGAGGAGATATTTGTTATGCATTAATCCTAAAACACTGAAAATCATATGCAAGCATGAAAAGTCGATCGATAATACATATTTCTTGGATATAATAGGTTACGTTCGGTTTGGATGATTAGTTATTGTAACCTAACATGCCGTAAAGCTGATCCATATTAATTATCATGTAACACAAATACGGATGTTATTCCAATGGAAAAATCACAGATCGGAGGTAAAAATGCTACAGATATTTACCGCCCCTCTATATGCATACAAATGAGTGTATGTGTCTACATTGTGTGTTATATTTAAAAAACTACGTAAAATACAGTTATGTGGAGGGATTAGATATGTATATCGCATAAAAATAATGACTAAATATAATACATAACCATCAAACCTAAATGAAAATATTTTATTATTAGTTGAGATGGCTAGGTTAGGTGGCCTAAGTATTAATGCATCTGGCAGTGTATGGTAACCCTTTATGCACAAATGTGTGTAAATGCCTACATGGTGCCGGTACTGACCCTAAAAAAACGATTGTATTATAACGGTGGGTGTGTTATTAAAAAAAGGGGCGTGAAATAGATCCATGTGGAGTGAAGTCATATGGATAACGAATAAAACCGTATTAGATAGAAGTGGTACAAGAATCGCCCTGGAAAAGTGGTACAAGAATCGCCCTGGAAAAGTGGTACAAGAATCGCCCTGAAAAAGTGGCACAAGAATCGCCCTGGAAAAATGACTACAAAAATCGCCCTGTGAAGGAATTAGATTGGCGATAATTAGTGAATGCAAAAATGCTTTTAGTAGAGGATTTAGATTGGCGATAATTAGTGACTCTATGTATGATTTGTGAAGAGATTAGATTGCAAATATGCTTTCGTGAAGGAATTAGATATAGGATGACTAGATCTTTGAACCTTTTATCGAATGTATTGGTTAGGATGTATGTTATTTATTAGTGACTCAGGCGCTGTACTTCTCGGTCATTGTAGTTATATGTTAAGACAAATTAATCAAGTTAGTTACTGATGATACGTAGAGATACCAGGAACGCAGTTTTTTTGTGACTCGACCGAATATGCTTTTAGTGAAGGAATTAGATAGACGATAATTAGGATGTATGTTATTTGTTACTGCGTCCGACTCAGGCGCTGTATTTCTCGGACATTGTAGTTACATGTTGAGACAAATTGATCAAGTTAGTTACTGTTGGTACGTAGAGCCTGCCCGTGACGGGGTGCGGGGAGAGGGGAGTCAGTCGCGCGAGATAGGGGGGCTACATAAAAACACCACTGGAGATAGGGACTCCATATATGCTCTTAGTGAAGGAATTAGATCGACGATAATTAGGATGTATGTTATTTATTAGTGTGTCTAACTCAGGCGCTGTATTTCTCGGACATTGTGGTTTTATATTAGACAAATTGATCAAGTTAGTTACTGATGATACGTAGAGATACCAGGAACGCATGTTCTTTATGAGTCGGCCGATGTATTTGTTAGGATGTATATTATTTTTTAGTGTGTCTGACTTACTCGCTGTATTTCTCGGACATAGTAGTTATATGTTTATTTTCTTCTATTCTGGTCAAGTGAGTTGCTTACGATACATA
>SDVV010008132.1:2710-17365 GCA_016164225.1 Gammarus roeselii | reverse complement strand
AGATATTTAGGTGGAGTGGGGCAGTTGATATTTAGTATTAGGGCTGTGGTAGTCTCTTCTTGGTGTGATCTTCGGTGCAACTTTTGCTTCGACAACGCAGTCTTCGTATTGAACGAGTCCAGTGATGTACTCTTCGATTTCCTCCTTCGGGATATCCTCAACGTAGATCAGACCTGAACTTGTAGAGAAAGTCGGGTGTGGCTCTATTTTGCATGGCTTTCCACCGAGTCTGTTTTTGGAGAGAATTGTGTCACTTTGAAGTTTTGTGTCTACTCTGATGGCAAAGCATTCGTCGCCGCTGGTGGCGACGCTCAGGACTGGGCGGCCAGTGAAAGAGCTCGGCTCTTTCCGCAGAGTGTATGGACAAATATCAGGTCTGTCGTTGGCGTCGAACTCGATCTTTAGATGTTCTGGAAAGGTAGGACTATTATTGAACAAGTTGTGTTCATTGAATGACGTGTATTGCCTCCTCCTTGCAGTCCTTGGAGCTCGGTTGGGATTTTGGTGAGGTGAAGAGTTGTCGAAGTTGTCGTCAGTTATAGAGGTGGAGGTACTTGTATAAGTTGCGGGTTCTTTAGTTGGTTTGTTTTTTATTAGTTCTTGGATATGGAGGAAAGTGGTCTTGACATGACCCTTGAGTCTCGTTAGACGATCATCAATTGTGCTTGGTTCTACGGCGAAGACTTCTGCTTTTTGTTCAGAGAGGCCGGTCGCTTGGCTCAGCATATTTAATATTCCCTAGATGTTCTCGGTAAACTCGTCGATGCGGCAGTCCCTTCGGTCATCGTCCGCAGAGGTTGTGCTGGTCATCTTGGCGAGGCTGATGTTCTTGACCGTTGGAATATTGGTCTTCGGTGCTCTGGAGGGGGTGCTGGTCCCTCCCAAATGGAGTTTCTTTCGGCTCCTAATCGGCCCCCAGATTCGCGCCAGGGGCCTAGGGGCTCACTCCTGCTGGCCTATTAGCTGGCTATGGCGAGTTTACAGTTAACGTTACACGACCTCAAATATTTAGGTAAAGCAAACGTGCGGTTTAAGGTCCCAGCACAATCTAGGGACCAATCTGTGCTATAGCGGGGGTTCTCTGCAACACCAGTTATTATTTGGCACGGGAGCGCTAAGACACAAATTCCCAGATACTGAGTAGGTTCAGCGTAGATTCAGAGTAGGTTTAACGTAAAACGAGCAGTAGCCGCTTACGCGCTCTACCGGAGCCCCAACGCGAAGTCGTCGCTCGTCACCCTGTAGGGCCCATGGGGGCGTCTAACGATACATAATTATACAAGTAATACGAAGTAGATCACCATGAAAAAAAACGCATAATAATAATAATTGAGCCCACAAAATAAGAAATACTAAAACATTATAAAGAAGTGTTAATGATCTATAAAATGAAGAATCATCCATCCAACTCAAGGTATTAGTCTTGCCAGACGTTCGTCGCATATGCTGGATTCAGCGGGGAAATCTTCAGTTTGAGATCGGAAAGGCCCGTCGCTCGGTTTAGTTAACTCTTAATTTTGTGCACGCTTCGTTCCAACTCCGCGATACTAACATTGGTCCGGTCATCTTCGGCTGAGGTGGCGCTGTTCGTTTTGACGAGGCTGGCATTCTTTGCTGCTGGGTTCCTTGTCTTAGTTATTCTGGAGGGGATGCTGGCTCTTCTTGAAAGAGGTTTGTTCCTTCTCCTCATCGGACCCCTTGTTCACGTCAGGGGCCCAGGGTGGCTTGCTCACTCATGATGGCCTCTCGACTGGCGTCACCGAATTCAATTTACTTTAAACGACCCCATTTAAGGCAAGCAAACGTGCGGTAGTAGTAGTTGCTTCCATGTTCCACCGGAGTCCCAACTCGAAGTTAATGCAGACTCTCCCGTAGGGCAGTCAAACTTGCTGTTTATGGTACCAGCACAGATAAGGGACCAGCCTGTGCTATCTAGAGGGTTCTCAATTATTAGTTGGCAAGGGAACAAAAGCGCTTTCCCCGATTAAGAGTAGTCAAGCTTTTCTGCATGGATATACCACCTCACTACAAACAATGCCAACGTTTCGGCGAACTTATACATCAATTACGGCTCAAGGAAAATGAAATAAAGTATACATGCGCGCGTACTCAAGATTTATTAAAATTAACTTTGCTAAACTCAGTTCAACAATTAACTAACACTATAGTAACAATACTCGAAGTGTGTGAACAGTTCTTTTTACAAAAATGGAAGATCGTGTAACCAGTTAGAAGTAAAATAGTAATAGCCTCTCTAATAGGTTCTTTGGATGGAGCTTTTTCTAACATTATTTACATGAACGGAGAGACTGTGCACCTCCCACTTTTACCGCCTAACCTAAAGACACCCACTAGCCCACCAGGAAACAGCTGTATCTAGACAGATATACACAACACGAACTGGATAAACATCAGGTACCAAGTAGCTACTCTTTATTTATTTATTTATTTATTGTTTGCTTCCATGTTCCACCTGAGTCCCAACGTGAGGTGAAGTTAATGCAGACTCCTCCGTAGGGCGGTAAGCTACTCTTTAACAATTACTGGCAGTAATGTAATGTTGGGACCACCATAACACAGAGCAATAATGTGCCGTCAATTTAACATTCAAACATCGCTTGATTAGGACGGAAAGCAGCCGCCTCTCGTCATTCAAAGTCAGACATTCAAGTATCGCTTGGTTAGGACGGAAGGCAGCCATTCAAGTATCGCTTGGTTAGGACGGAAGGCAGCCATTCAAGTATCGCTTGGTTAGGACGGAAGGCAGCCATTCAAGTATCGCTTGGTTAGGACGGAAGGCAGCCTCTTGTCATTTTAACTCCGATAATTTGCCGATGTGAACCTCGCCAATTCACGAGCCATTGCGGGAGTATAAACAAGCACATTAGTCGCTCTTGGTATACTTGTTTTGAATATAGTCACTCATCCTCGACCATTGGAAACAGAGGTCATGATGGATAAAGCAATACTTGGTACAATAGATTTTGTAAGTTGTGGTTTCAGAATATTTTTTCAATTTCTGGAAGACACAACAGCTCTTTCATCTCTCTGCCGGACTACTTGGCAGAAAACATGAACTCTATAAAACAGAAAAAAAAACAGAAAAAAATATTACATTTCTTGATTTTACTCCTGCTGTACAGAGTCTAAAATATTAAAAGCGATTATAAATGTCATGAATACGAATTGAATGTGTTAAGCCACTTTTATCTCGGTGGGAGTGTAAATGTTCAACTGTGGGCGGACGCATGTGGAAAACAATTTAGGCACTTCGGTGCCGCTGCCTTCTACTGTTACCGAAGACGTGCACGGCTTATTACACCAAATGGCAGAGAGCATACACCGATACCGGGGTCGTGCTCTGCATGCCAATATACCGGGGTCGTGCTCTGCATGCCAATGTGAATGGTACAAACAGAGGGCATTGGCGAGGTGTTGGGCAGAAAGTTTTCACAAATGGCATAGGATAGCAGAACGGAAGAGAGTAGTTGTACGGACGATGTTTACCGCATCTTTTAATGATATGCCAGCCATAACTCCCTAACGACGATCTGTTGCATGCATGTGTAAAATAATACTAAAATAATACGATTTCCAGTGCTGCGTGATTATTACTCTTATACCAGGTAGTCTTGATAGGTGGGTGATCAATGTGTGAATGACAGGTTGCCCTCTTATACCAGGTAGTCTTGATAGGTGGGTGAACAGTGTGTGAAGGACAGGTTGGCATCTTATACCAGGTAGTCTTGATATGTAGGCGCGCACTGCGTGAATGACAGGTTGGCCTATTCCAAATAAATATTGGCTCCACGGGTTAGAACTACGTAGCTTAGAATAAATAATACGTAAGTTTGGCCCGCGGGTGAGGAACACGTACCTTTGCCCCACGGGTTAAAAACACGCACCCCCAAGTTAGGTTAGGTAGGGTAGGAAAGTTTCCCACAATATGCTGGCAACGTAGCCAGCAAATATGTCCAGCTGTACGCAACATAACGTAACTGATCAACCCAACCGTTACAGTCATCACAAACTCCGCATTCTTACCATGACTGAGATATTCAATGAATCTTTAGGATAGAAGGGATAGTGCACTGTCCTGATACTACTACGCATTGTTCACCGTTAGAGGCATAGGGCTAGGCAATGCTCTATGATGGCTATGTAATGACCACCGTAGGCTTTGATTTCACTCATTAATTACAGCCCTGAGTGAAATGCTACTTAGAACCGTGTAAAATGTTTTATAGATTTGGTACAAACGTAACAGGATAAGAAAGTTAGCACACCGCATATCCTTGCATTATTGGTTCGAGTGTAACACTGCATGTAACTGGCTCGTGTCTTCATTATCCCTGTGATGATTGCGACTGTACCGAAGGTTGTGACTGTACCGTTTGCTTCTGTATTCGATTTTTTTTTCGACTGATTGAAGCCAATACAATATAGAGATTGTATTTTTTTTTGCCAATAAACTACCAAGAAAGGTCAATAACTGAAACAAAAGGCCAGACACCGTCGAATCAAGTTAGTTACTTGCTACCAAGGTCAGTCACCAGCTACCAAAGTCAGTTACCAGCTACCAAAGTCAGTTACCAGCTACCGACGTCAATTACCAGCTACCATGGTCAGTTACGAGCCATCATGGTCAGTTACGAGCCATCATGGTCAGTTACGAGCCATCATGGTCAGTTACGAGCCTCATGGTCAGTTACTAGCTATCATGGTCAGTTACGGGCCATCATGGTCAGTTACGAGCCATCATGGTCAGTTACGAGCCATCATGGTCAGTTACTAGCCATCATGGTCAGTTACGAGCCATCATGGTCAGTTACGAGCCATCATGGTCAGTTACGAGCCATCATGGTCAGTTACGAGCCATCATGGTCAGTTACTAGCTATCATGGTCAGTTACTAGCTATCATGGTCAGTTTTCAGCAAAAACAAACAAAGTTACCAGCAACAAAATAAAATTACCACCAATAGATATCGACAACAAAGGCTAGTTATCAGTTACCAACAACAGGGGCTAGTTACCAGCAACAGTGGCTACTTACCAGCAGCAAATGCCAGGTGCCCGTCGCTAAGGACAGTTACCAATAGCAAAGGTCAGTTACCAGCAACTAAGGTCAGTTACCAGCAACAAAGGTCAGTTACGAGCATTAAAGACCAGTTTCCAGCAACACAAGCCAGATACTAGCAACACAAGCCAGTGACTAGTTACAAAAAAACAAATACCAGCAACACAAACCAATTACCAGCAACAGCAGCCAGTTGCTAGCAGCCCAAGCAATTGCCATTAACTGAAGCCTCTGTTTCCAACAACATAGACCCGTTACTAGCAATAGAGGCAAACAGAAACGAGTCAGTTTGAAGCATCAAAGAACAGTTTGCAGTTTGAAAGGCCGGGTCCGATCAACGAAAGTCAGTTTGAAGCATCAACGAACAATTTGCAGTTTGAAAGGCCGGGTCCGATCAACGAAGGGTAGTTTGAAGCATCAAAGAACAGTTTGCAGTTTGAAAGGCCAAGTACGATCAACGAAGGCCAGTTTGAAGCATCAAAGAACAGTTAGCAGTTTGAAAGGCCAAGTCCGATCAACGAAGGTCAGTTTGAAGCAATAAGAGCCAGTTAAAATAATCAACCAGTTAAAATCATCAACGCCAAGTCTACGTCTCTAAAAGCCAGTACCATCATCAAAGGCCAGTTAGAAGGAACAAAAGACAGTTACCAGCAACAAAGGAATGTTAGCAGAAGCGTTGAATTTTTGTCTGAGAACTACATCCGAAACGCCGCGTTAATCAGCCTGTAAAACCAAATATTTCATGCACAACGTTCAAAAACCTCGACTGGGAAATAAAACGCCATGTCAGGTGCAAAACAGGGCTTTTCTTGTACATGTGTTGTATTTTTAGGTTGATTTATTTGCGTTTTCCGTTTGTTCGGGAACTCTTTTCGTATGCGTTCGGCCTTAGAATGTTTTTTCTGAAGATTACCGTCGGTATCCAGTAAGTTTTTTAATTTGGACACGGAATTAAAATCGAATGAAAAGAGATCATCCCAATCAACAGGATCAAAAATTTCTTCTATTCCGCTGTCACTCGTGCTTTCGGTTGCCACGAGGGAAGCCACGCAATCTTTCTCATTAAAAGAACTTAAACTTTTTTCTTTTCCGTTGTCACGCAAGCTTTCGGCGACCCCAACGGCAAATGCGTCTTCTCTAGCTACCATGATACCTTTATCATAGAATGCCAACGGTTGAGTCATTGTTTTGAATTTCTTCAGATTCACTTTCTGCGGTGACTTGGTTTTAGTTTTCTTCGGTTTTGTTGGTATATGTGTGTTTAGGATTTGTTGATTCCAGTCAACTTCGATTAAGTCAGACTTTGAAACAGATTCATTCGAGTTCTTCGATGAATTTGGAGAGCATTTCAAGTTGCTGGAGTCGCGGAGATCTGGTAGGTTTTGGCAAGGATTGATTATAGCTTCAAGTGAGCTTCGGCACCGGCAATACTTTTTTTGCAAGTCTAATAAAAACAACCGGTACCAAACGCAAAAATGTAGTGATTCGTTTGTAAAAGTCATATCTCCGAACGTAAATTTATCAGAATTAAAATATTTTTCAGACTTGGGCAATCTTTCTTTCTCTAAATGTTTCCAGAACCATTCATCTTCCATTGAAATGTTATCGCTTTCATCAAAATTGTCCATTTTCTCTTCCATGGAGATTCCCTGCTTCAAATGACGATGGATGCGCTCTGTGAGTTTCTGAATGTAATTACCACAGTGAATGTTGTACAGTACGTATAATTTATAACAAATCTTGATCATCGCCTCTGTCACCACTTCTTCAGAAGTATTTTTTAAAGGAATATACCCCCAAAGCCCTAGCAAGAATTGTGAGACGGTAACCTCATGGCTGCAGTTTGAAACGGTGTCCAGGGCTTCAAAAACGTCTTCTAGCTTGATAATTTCTTTTTGAATTATTCGACAAGTGACCACATATTCTCGAGAACCTTCCAAATCTTTCTCTGTATTAATGCCCAAGAACTTACGATCGTATACTTGACCTTGATGGAAGACACCCTTCAATAAGGTCTCCACTACAGGACCAGAAACTGCTGAGGGGCAGTTGGAATTGCTTTGTATTGCCTGGTGGGTACAGCTATCTGGAGAGCACTTAGTGACGTAAGTTAACGAAGGAGTCATGATGTACCCTTGGCTTCAGGGAAGTGTACCGTATGATGAACGTTGATCTTTGACAATCAGGGTCCTTGCCTGGTAAGTTGTTGAGGAAGAGCTGCTCTGGTGATCAAGTGGCTCATGGATCTGAAGGACTTTGAGCCAAGAGATTTCTCACGTGGCACACCCTGTTGAAGAAGAGAGCCTGGTTAAATGAAGGAATGCCTGGTTAAATGCCTGGTTAAATGAAGGAATGAAGGCCTAGAAGGATTTGGTTATCACGATCAATTTAGAATTCTCTCGTTTTGTTTTCAGAATGTTTTAATATTTAATTTGTTCATAAATGAAAACCTCAAAATTTTAATGGAATTAAATCGTTCTAACAGATCTAACCGGATAGAAGGTCCAGATGTGGTAGCGTTAAGATATATGTTTTGTATTTTATAATCACATAATTTAAACTTTCAGCTTATTTAGTTTTCCGAAAATAAAACGCACGGTAACGCTTATCAATTTTCCATTATCGTGTATTAAACGCTCTTCATTCAACCATTACACAATACTACTAAGATACAAATCCAAAATTTGTACTTAGTAATAGTGCAAAATGAAGGAAAGAAGAGAGCTTGATACACGACAATGAAAATTGAAAAGAGTTACCGTGAATTCTATTTCCGGAAAATAATATTACAAATTCACACCACAGAATAATCAAATCTCCGGTTATTCAAATTAATATAGTCGTATATCAACTATGTTGATGATTCTCATCATTGCATGAAGTGGGAGCGATTAGAGCCTTATTGGTTCGTTTTTCGTGGTAACTGCAGCAACCCCTTAGTCCAGAGCACCCACGGTAAGTAACTATAGCAGCTCAGAGTCGTGAACACCATTGCTGCCTTCAGCAGCTCCCGAGTCCAGAACCCCCATGGTAACTTCAACAACCCCCGAATCCAAAACATCCATGGTAACCCTTGATTTGATTTAGGCCTCATTTCTGCCAGAGCCTCAACGTGAGTCTTAATAGGCTCCCCCGTAGGCCGCGACCGTCATTGATTCAGGTAAGTTCGCACGGCCTCGTGTGTGAAAATATTAGTCATGTCAAGATGAAGTCGGTACATATTTCAACCGTGGCATATTCGCGTACGAGAGAGTAAATTGTTAATGCGTATCTTCGTATAATGTGTTATTTCTGTGCGTAATGGGGTGGAGAGACCACCTCATTTGCACAGGTGTTTGAGGCTTAGACAGCTTCGTATAGTCCGGTATGTTTTCCGAAAGCGATAAGCTTTTTACAGTTGGTTGAGTCCGTGAATAGGCTCTGTAGGTCGTATGGGGGATCTAGGAACGCTCGTCGGGTTGCCGCGTGTGCGTTGCAATTCATCAGGAAGCGTTTCACGCTGATAGCCACTTGGTGGCAACAGGGGAAAGGTGGCGCGTTTGGTCCAATGTCGACATCCATCAGATGGTTGTGAGTTACCCACGTGTGTCCCGGCACAAGCGGTTGATGAACACTTGATCTTTTGTGTTGGTGAACTTAGTTTCCCATTCTCCGGCTGAGGGTTTGACTGAAAGCGTTGTTTGTCCACTCTGTTGCCACATTTCATCTTATCGGGATGTTATATGGGAGTTGATGATAAGGAACCAGTCCCGGTAATGTAAGGCGAAAAATTGTTCTTGGTGAGTAGATGCCAGTTTAGCAAGAGAGTCCGCAAGTTCGTTTCCTCTTATTCCCGCGTGCTCGGGAATCCAGCAGAATTCCACTGCCTGACTTGTCTCGATCACTAAGAGATCGTGCTGCTAATTGATGGGTCGTTGATTAGACTTCTCGACGGAGCGGAAGTGGAAGTTCGTTAGCGAGCACGTTAAGGGATTCGATTGGGGTGGAGCGGAACGCGCCGGTTGTGATTCGCAAAGCATTGTTTGCGATGGTCGAGAGAGGGTCGAGAGTAGTTCTGGCTGCAAATTCGTAGACAAAGGCTCCGTAGCCCAGGCGCGATCGTATTATTGCTCTAAACAGCGTCATTCCGGTGTCCATGTCGGCACCGAACTTCAGTGATGTTACCGATTGGATAAGTCCTGTCGACCTTTAGCAAAGAGTGGTCAGGGCTGTGATGTGGGGTCGCCCCGTGAGTTTAGGGTCCCACATTAGACCCAGGAATTTGATAGTTTTTTCGTATGCTGAAGATGTGTTGTGCAGCGTTAGGGCTGGTTTCAGGTGTTAACCGGGCACTAGGGTAAAGTGCATGCTTTTAGTTTCAGAGGGCGAGAATCTGAATCAGCTTAGGGAAGCCCAGTTCCCGACTAGGTTTAGGCACTTCTGGAGTTCATGTTGAATTGTTACGAGGCTGGGATGACAGTAGCTTATTTGTAGGTCGTCCACGTATAGTGATGAGAGCAGTCTCCCGTCTCGGGGAAGAACGTCTGCTAGCTGATCATTTTGAGGATACAAAGAGTGACACTGAGGACGCTTCCCTTGGAAATGCCCATTTCTTTCGGATATGACGGAGACTGAGTGTCGTCAACCTTGACCCTAAAGGTGCGATTTTGTAGGAATTGGTGGATGAAAAGTGGTAGCCGACCTCTCAAACCTTTACGGTAGAGATTCTTCATGATACCGTATTTCCACGTAGTGTCGTATGCTTTTTCAACGTCGAAAAACATGGAAATCACAAGTTCTCTTCGGATGAAGGCCTGTCTAATGTCTGATTCTAATCGTACGAAGTGGTCCGTTGTGCAGTGGTGCTTACGGCCACCACACTGGATGTTGGCAAGGCCTGTATGCATTTCAAGGTAATAGACTAGGCGTGTGTTTATCATTCTTTCCATAGTCTTACATAGGATGCTAGTTAGGGCACTGGGACGATAGTTATGTGGGTCGCTGTGACATTTTCCGGCTTTGGGTATCGGGATAATTATGGATTTCCGCCATTGGTTGAGAAAGAATGAATTTGAGTACAACGTATTCAACACATTTAGTAGGTTCTGGAGAGCGTTGTCAGGAAGGTGTTTGATGATGTTGATGTGCACTCTGTCCGGCCCGGGTGAGGTTTCGCGAGTGTGGTTAATTGCATATTGTAGTTCGTGGATAGAGAAAGGTTTGTTGTAGAATTGTTTATTTGTGGAAGTGAAGTCGATATGCTCACTTCCTCTTAGGATCTTTCTCGCTGGAAAGAAGCTGTTTTGTTTGTTGATTGTGATATCTGGCTGAAAGTCTGAGCTAGTTTGTTCTCGATGTCCGCGTATGAATCCATCCGACAGTATATGGATAGGTTGCTCGGGCGACCTTGGATAAGTCTGATTTTTCCCCACACTTAGAAAAGAGGGGCGTTTAGATTGATTGTATTAACTAATTGGGTCTAGCTTTCTCGCTTCTTTTCCACGCTAAGTTTGCGATACACAGCAGTTTCCCTATTCCATGCTACTCGGTTTCTGAGAGAACGTGCGCGGCGGAAGGCAGCTTACATCCTTTCACGCCGGTCCATTGCTTCTTGTACCTCCGGGCACCACCAAGGTTCTGGGAAAAAGGTTGAGGGTAAATGTTGGGGATTGCATACGACAGCTGCTATTTGGAATCTCTTATAAAAGTATGACAAGGTCGCGCTCTGAAATGTCTTCGGGAAGGCCCTCCACATCGTCCCATGCGACATGTGTCGAGTATTCCTCCTTGCTGGCTTTCCGGTAGTTGAATCGAAGTTCCTGTGCGTCGGGATTGTTTGGTCCGCTGGTAAGGAGCGATATGGTCATTGTGTTGTGATCACTGCCATGTGTTGGAGGCCGGAATCCCCAAACGAGTTGGGGTGCTAAAGTGGGGGAACATATAGATGAATCGATGGTGGTTTCACTTTCGAGGGTGATCCGAGTGGGTTGTCCGTCGTTGAGAAGGACAAGGTTGTGAGTGTCTATGGTGTTGGCCATTGTCTCTCCCCTGGGTCTGTTCTCACACATCCCCACACTTAGTGTTAGCTGTTAAAGTCTCCAAGGAGGAGTACAGGATGATGCAGTTGATCAAGTAGATCGGTCAATAGTGCCTCCGTGAGATCGTGGTTTCGTGACGAGTAGATAGATACCACCGTGATTGGTCTTGAGGTACATATCTTCACTGCGACAGCTTAGAGTTCTGTTCTCAGAAGGAAGAGGTTATGAGGTATGCTTTGATGGATCATAAGTGCCACTCAGCCGTGGGCAGTCACATCGTTGTGACCTTCGCAACGATGAATGACATATTGAGGGATTGTGAAGGT
Organism: Gammarus roeselii; assembly: GCA_016164225.1. Taxonomy (NCBI): domain Eukaryota; kingdom Metazoa; phylum Arthropoda; class Malacostraca; order Amphipoda; family Gammaridae; genus Gammarus; species Gammarus roeselii. The sequence goes on along the minus strand of SDVV010008132.1, from coordinate 5,944 downwards.
AGCGGTGTCACGGAGTTTGATCTCCTGGAGGCCTACCACCAAAGGTTTATGAGTAGAGATAAGGTATAATAATTCATCTTTTGTGATTCTATGTCCCTGGCAATTCCACTGAAGTATTGTGCTGTTGTACAATTTGGATCTGGTTCACACCCAAATTTTGATGGTCTGGAGCGGTCGCGTGGTTTGTAGAAACTTGCGTGGTGTTTTTGTCTATGAGGCGCAGGTGTCCTAGATCGAGAGCGTTCGCATGAGCGTCCGCTTGCTGTAGAACAAGATCTCCTAGACTCGCCGAGTTCTCGGCTGGGAGTGCTCTTGTAGGAGGAGAAGGACGAGGGAGTACAATCTTTGTGTTTGCTTCTTGAGCGAGCGCGTTTCTCTTCTATGGAGGGTTTTTTAAGCATTATGATAGGCTGAGAAGTAGTCGTTGGGATATTTGAGTCGAGTGCGATACATGGTAGATCTGTGGTTTGGGGTATCATTTCTTCGTTGAAGATTTTCAAGGCGTCCTCGCGCAGACGATGGTTCTTCTCTGTTGTGAGATGTTCTGGTGTTGGGCATGTTAGCTGGGGGTTGAATACCTCACTTTGGTTTTCGCTGGGTGAGGCTGCAGTTAAGACGGTCAGAAGTCGTTCAACGCTCTGATCGAGGCGAGCTGTGGTTTGTAGGGTGCTACTACACTTTTTGCTTCGTGGCGAGAGGGTGTCGCGTATCCCGCGGTCGTCGTCGGAGTGTTCTTGGACTTCTCCTCGTAGTCGGCCGAAGCAGCATCCATAGCAATGCTTTCCTGGACACTGGTGGATTCGTTGCTTGGGGCGCCCGCCTCTATTACGAAGGCGGTCGCTGGGCTGGTTGTGGTATTGTCAGTGCTGGAGAGGGATTTTGGGGTCATGGTAGTAGTTTGTGTCAACTGTACACAAATATTGTCTGTTGGGGTGGACTGAGTAGTAGATTTAACTGCTTTGGCATGATTTAAATAACGCCAGTTTGGGGTTTCGTCATAAAAAGATTTGGATGACTTGTTTTCGTGTGGCTCTGCGGTCATGTTGTATGATTGTCATTGCTTTTTGATCAATCTGCTTTGGGCAGTCGCGTTCACCTGCCTCATGGAGGCATGGGCAGTGGTAGCATTTAGGTTTGGGGGCTGTGCAGTCCTCTCGGTCATGCTCGCCGGTGCACCTCATACAGCGTTGGGGTATGCATGGCCGGCAGTATTTGAAGACGTGGCTGTATTCCAGCCATTTTTTGCACATTGCAGGTCATGTCACCACTGGGTAAGTTTTTGTTTTTCCCTGTTTGCCCGAGATTTCTAGGAATTCCGGTGTGTCACGTCCTGGGAAAGTGATTTGATACGCGGTGGTGTGGACGTTTCGTGGTTTGATCCATTTTGCTAGGGAAACGTTGGTGACGCCATAGTCCTTTGCTAAACCTGCTGCAAAAGCACTCAGGTCAGTTTGGGAGTGTAGTTGGAAGTGTATACAATTCGTCGTGTAGCATTGAAGAACGGATGTATTTCGACAGTTACCTTGTGTTCGTCTATTTTGTTAATCCTTTGTATAGCGTTACTTCGCTCGATATTTACGACGTGGGCCAGATACTTCTTTCCCTGTCGGTTCATGTTTATCGGTCGGCCTCCCAGTTGTTCTGAGAGCGAGTTCATCATGACGAATGGGTTCATTGAGGAAGCAATTCTGTTTGCACCACTATCTACAAGCGTTATGAAGACGTGGGTAGGGAATGACGCTGATCTTCTCTCATGGTTGGGAAGGTCAGCCTGGGGGGAGCGAATCGCTGCCGCAGCCTCTCGTCGCCCGACTTAGTGCTCAGTTTGGTATTGCAGGATCTCTCTCTCAGTCTTATCCTGGGGGAAGTCTTTGTGTCCCGTAGGGTGGCCGTTTACTTTGCAGTCAAAGCAGTGAGGTTCTTCGGATAAGCACGACTCTTTTCGTGGTCGTCCTTGTGAGCATCTTTTTTTACCGTTACAATTTGGGCTCATGTGCCCGTATTTCTGGCATTTATAACATCGCATCTGACGTCTTTCGAAGGGTGTAACCTTGGTTTTGGCGTCAAAGAAAGGTATGTCTATGTAGTTAAGTGGGGTGGGGCACTTGATGCAAGCAGAAGGGCCGTGGTGATGTTTCTTCTTGGTTTGATTTTTGGTGCGACTTTTGCTTCAACTATGCATTCCTCATATTGGACGAGTCCGGTGATGAATTCGTCGACTTCATCACTCGGTAGATCTTCGATGTAAATCCGGCCTGAACTTATGGAAAAAGTTGGGTGTGGTATGATTTGCAAGGTTTTCCGCGTATTCTGTTTTTAGAGACTATAGTGTCACTTTGAAGTTTTGTGTCTACTTTAATGGTTAAGCTATCGTCACCGCTGGCGGTGATGTTGAGAATTGGACGGCCAGTCATGGAGCCCAGTTCTTCTCGTAGTTTATATGGGCAAATATCCGGTCTGTCATTGACATCAAATGTCATTTCCAAGTGTTCGGGGAATTTAGGGCCGTTGTTGAATAGGTTGTGGTCATCAAATCGTGTGTATTGTCTCCTCTTTGGTTTTTTTGGTGTTCAGGCGTTACGAGTTTCGGCTTGGAGGCGAGCGATGTTATCGGAGCGGTCAGAGGCGGAAGCACACGAACAGGTTACGGGTTCCCTGGCCTCTATCCTCTTCATCAGCTCTTCCAGTCGGGCATTCATAGTTGCACAAAGGTTCTCGAGTTCAGCGAGACGTTCGCCGACTTCACTGGAGGGCGCCGGGCAGTCCTCTTTCTCCAGCTCGGGAAGGCCTATTTTTTGCATTTCTTGTCCAGGGTATTCTTCATTCCGGTTATATTCGCGTCCAGCTTCGAGACTCGTTCATTTGTGTCGTCGATTACGACCAGAATCAGGTCTCCTGTAGATGAGAAACTTCTTAGGGGTTCGTCTTTCTTTCTTGCACACTTGTTTGAGGGCTACGGTCTCGGGGGGCCGTCAGCCCCTCTCCGATAGGGCATGGTCCTGCCCATTGTTTGATCCCCGGCTTCTACCCGGGGTCTGGGTAATGAAGGTGGGGCCTTCTTTACATTTAATTCTGTTGTATATACGAATATATACACTAACTTAATTGCTCTTGAAACTAACCTTAAATCTAGATTTTTTGTAACAATTTTTTTTCAACTTTTTTTTTACCAAGTTTTTGTAGCCTTTTTAATATGAATTAGTTTCGATTCTAAATTCACTAACTCCGGTGTAA
>SDVV010008131.1:0-17365 GCA_016164225.1 Gammarus roeselii | reverse complement strand
TATATATATATATTAGGGAATTACATGGGATTATCATTTCTAGGAGAACATAACTATTCACTCCAAAAATCGAGGGAGCAACTGTACGAAACGTGAGTAATGACTTCGACTACCCCTCTGGTCTTATCTTGATCGACGGTATCTGAGGCATTCGGCGGCTTCTTTATCGACGATAAGCATTATTTCTCGGCTGGAGGCGTCGGCTCATCATTATAGTGTAGGATTTATCATCTGGGTGTTTTTTCTTCTCTGGTCTATTGGGTTCTAGATTGCTGCCATTAGTACATCTTTTTGATAGACGGTTACCTTGGGAGTATTGTTTGCATCACTTCAAAACCTATCCTTGTAACCAAAAGTTTGTTTCTAGACTTCAGCAAACTTTTTCTCGACGCTAATTTTTAATTACAGTTACATGTTTATGACATTGAATACTTTCAGGTTATTTCTTACTGGCGCCGATATTCCCATTCACTATATTCCCGCAGATATCTGAAATATACATAATTCTCCTAGCACTCAAATGTTTGAGAAATGATTCTCTCTCTTCATGTGTCATTTCCAACAATTTTGAAGCAAAGTCAGATATACATTTGATTTTATTGTACAATTTTACACTTCTCATACATAATACCGCTTTATTATCCCATTTGATAATTCGATTCCCTTCATCTTTATCAGGTTTTTCTTTGGCATCACTGCCACACGTTTTAAGATCATTGCTACTGGGGTCTATTCCACTTAATGTATCCCACGTTTTTCTCATATTATAATTATTTTCCGTTCCGTTTAAAATTTGGGTGTTCCCACCCCAACCCCCCCCCCCCAATTCACCTAATCTTTATAGGGTCTGCGTTTTGTGGTTAGAGGTAAAGCACTTTCTTTTCTTTACTGCTCGCACCCGGTTGAGCACTGTCTATCTCATTATTTTGGAAACCAAGGTCCGGCTTATTATGTTCTATCAATACTCGCTTTGCATCCCTAGAGCTTGTATTTTCGCGTTCATTTATAAGATTATCATATTCAAGATGATGGTGATGTTTAAGATGACGCAAAAACCTTAACGCGGAACTCGATTTGCTTAATTTTATCTCCGCACAGCAAATAACATATACCCCCGTGTTATCCTTTGCGTTAAAATATTTCCATTTTAAACTTGGTGATATCCTTCTACAACGAAGGAAGACCGTTAACGAATGAGAACAAATCTGATTCCAATATGTATTAACTTTTATATGTATATACTGGGTCGGTGCCGGCACTGGTGCCGACCCAGTATATACATATAAAAGTTAATATATATTGGAATCAGATTTGTTCTAATTCGTTAACGGTCTTCCTTCGTTGTAGAAGGATGAACTGGATCAGCAACGTGACCGAGTGGTCACAGTGGCCGCCGTGACCACTCGGTCACGGCGGCCTACCACTCGGAGTGAATAGTTATGTTCTTGTATAAATGATAATCCCATATAATTTCCTTATGTTTATATGTGTTAAAAATTTATTATCATAAAAATATAACTCATTAATGTTTGTTTGCAATATCCTAAATTTAACTCGAATGACTAGCAATGAAATTGCAGTTATGCAACATGGCTTGCATTGAACTGCAATACATTCAAACTGCTAATATTCATTCAAATTGCTAATTGTTGCTGGCACCGGTGCCGGCACCTTGTAGATATACACACATATATACGTATATACAGGGACTATGCTGGCACCATGTAAATATACACACATTTATACGTATACACAGGGTCGGCGCCGGACCGGTGCCGGCACAATGTAGATATACAGACACATTTTTACGTAATCACAGGGTCGGTGCCGGCACCGGTGCCGGCACCATGTAGATATACACACATTTTTACGTATATGCAGGGTCGGTGCCGATACCATGTAGATATACAGACACATTTATACGTATATACAGGGTCGGTGCCAGCACTATGTAGATACACACACAAATTTATGTGTATATACAGGGTCGGTGCCGGCAACGGTGCCGGCACCATGTAGATATACACACATTTGAACGCATATACAGGGTCGGTTGACGTCTGTAGCATTTTACCTCTGATAACCGCACTGCAAATAACACACACCCCCGTGTTATCCTTTGCGTTGAAATATTTCCTTATCAAACTTGGCGACATCCTTCTACAACAAAAGCAGACTGTTAACTAATGCGAACGAATCTGATTACAATTTATATTATTTTTTAATGTATATACATGGTCGATGCCGACACCGGTGCCGGCACCATGTAGATACACACACATTTATACGTATATAAAGGGTCGGTGCCGGCACTGGTGCCGGCACTATGTAGATGTACACGCACATTCATATGTATATACATGACACCGATGCCGGCACCATGTAGATATACACACACATTTATACGTATATACAGGGTCGGTCCCGGCACCATGTAGATATACAGACACATTTATATGCATAAACAGGGTCGACGCCGGCACCGGTGCCGGTACCATGTAGATATACACACATTTGTTCGCATATACAGGTACTGTGCCGGCACCGGTACCGGCGCCATGTAGATATACACACATTTGTACGCATATACAGGATCGGTTGACGTCTGTAGCATTTTACCTCTGCTCTGTGATTTTACATTCGATCGAAGTCCCTTGCTTTTGTTACAAGATATTTAATGTGGAGCAGCTTTATGTTATGTTCGGTTGAAAGATCTAATCATCCTAACCTAACCTATTCTAACCAAGATATATGTATTATCGATCGAGTTTTCGTGCTTACATATGATTTTTTTTGGTTCATGATATATTTATATCAAATTTGTCCACTTGGCTCTACATTTTGATCTAACATTACCAGTTTGAATGCACTCCTACTGTTTTGATTGAGCATATTTTCGCTCCTTTTCATATATAAATTTCATTGTTTGAATGTTTTAGGTAATTCATATCAAATATTTTTCGTGAGATTTGTGTATGAGCGTTGTTTGATACCTCCCCTTTATCGCTTTTAAATTCGGTATCTGTCATAGGCAGGCTGTATTATTCCAAATTTCTAGTCGGGGCTCGGTGGTGTTATAAGATGGTACTTGTTTTAGAGATTCCATTGTTTAACCTAACCAAGAATTATGTGTCATCGTTTGAGATTTTTCGTGCTTACGTATGATATAGTCATTGATTTAGGATTTATACATATCAAATATCTCCACTTAACTCTACATTTTGTTCTATCGTTTCCAGTTTTTAATACACTCTTTCAATTTTTTATTTGAGTAAACACCCCCATTTTGAACTTCGTTTGTATGAATGTTACATGTGATTCATATTATTTTTGAGTTCGACATAAATTTTACATCACTTTCACTTGTAATTTGCATTCAACCTAACCTAACTTAACCTATCTTAACCTATGACATATACCGACTTCAAAGAGCAATAAAGGGGAGGTATCGAACAACGCTCATACATAAATCTCACGAAAAATAATTGATATGAATTACCTAAAACATTCCAACAATGAAATTTATATATGTAAAAGGAGCAAAAATATTCTTAGTCAAACTGCTAATTGTAGATCAAAAAATATTCATTCAAACTGCCAATTGTAGATAAAATGTAGAGTCAAGTGGATAGATTTGATATGAATAAATCATGAATCAAAGAGAAAATCATATGTAAGCCCGAAAACTCGATCGATAACACATATAACTTTGTTAGAATAGGCTAAGTTAGGTTAGGATGATAAGATCTTTCAACCTAACATAACGCAAAACTGCTCCACATTAAATATCTTGAAACAAAAGCAAGGAACTTTGTACTAATGGAAAATCACAGATCAGAGGTAAAATGCTACAGACGTTAACCGACCCTGTAAATGCGTACAAATGTGGGTATATCTACATGGTGTCGGCACCGACCCAGTATATACATATAATTGTGTGTGTATATCTACATGATGCCGGTACCGGTGCCGGCACCGAAACTGTATATACTTATGAATAGACGTATAGACATACAGCATTTTCCCCCTAGTTAGGAGGGTGGCTAAGTTAGGCTGACACAGAAAGGGGAGGCGCCCAATGTCCCCGCCACAAGACCGCCATGTCTTTGCCAAGGCTCGAACTCGCGACATGCAGCCCCAGAGGCTGGCACTGCAGTCGGACAAGCTAACCACTCGGTCACGGCGGCCTACCACTCGGAGTGAATAGTTATATTCTTGTATAAATGATAATCCCATGTAATTTCCTAATGTATATATAAGTTAAAAATTTATTATCATAAAAATATAACTCATTAATGTTTGTTTGCAATATTCTAAATTTAACTCGAATGACTAGCAATGAAATTGCAGTTATGCAACATGGCTTGCATTGAACTGCAATACAACGCCTCCTGCCTTGCATTGAAAATGCGATAAATATTCTGCAATTGAAATTTCACTCGGTTACCTAAGGTATCGTAAATAAATACATATGTATCTCATCAGATCCAAACAGAAGCTAAAGCAAAAATCTACAGCTTCTTTTATGATACTCTGAAACATGAATACGTTGCCAACGTCTCGCCCATCTACTCGGACACAGACTCGTTGCTGATCCAGTTCAAAGGTGTTTCCGACATTGAGACGGAAAATGCGGCAAGCTCCTCTGGCTGAATACATGGACTTCTCCAACTACCCCGAAATTATCCCTTGTACGATGAGTCAAAAAAAGGACAGCTGGGGCTACTGAAAAGCGAAACAACCAACAACTACCCGAGTGAAATCATTTGCTTGCAACCAAAGTGTTACGGTATGTTACTCAAGTCCGAGGCCACGAAATCAGCTGCTAAGGGTGTCAAATACCAGACACAAGCCAAAATCAGACATAAACAATAAAGAGATAGCCATAAACAGAAAACATTCACACACTTTGAGACCATACACAACATTTGCGCACAAGCATGCCAGCTTCAAACTGTGCGCACTATTAAAAATTGTCTTTGTAAGTTTGAAACTAAGCGCTGCTATGTCGATGCGTGCACAACTCTTGCATATGGGCTTCCTGATATTTACAAAAAACCTGTCGAAGTAGAATCTACCGTAACTAAGGAAGCGATTTGTCTTGGGTGATAATGTCGACGTAAACATGGATTTAACTTCGAGGAGAGATGTAAGCCGCCTGGGGAACGCCGTATTTGGCGAGTGTACTCGCGTGAATGACGAAAGCACACCCACGTCTTCAGGTTTTATTCTCTAAATGATCCTAATATGTAAACATTCCTTATATGTAAGTTGTCCTAAGATGTTGATGTCAATGTTCCTATGATTTATTTATTTTATTTATCCACAGTCATACGGATTGAAAATACGTGAACGTATAATGCCAGCTCATTCGATTTGTATCATAAATTAAGATGTGAACTGACGTAACTGTGAAAATATATACATACATACGACAGGAAAAAAGCGCTCGGATTTAATCAAATACTATAGTTTTATGCTCTATAGTAACAAAGAACCTATATAATACTGCATTCACTTATAAAGAACCTGTTGTCAAACCTAAGTATGTTAACGATCGAACAATCAAAGCAAGTTGAAATCCGACCACAACGGTATCTATATCACTACATAAAACCCTAAACAAATACATGAAAAAAAAATCCTATATATATATATACACAGCCAAATCGATTCAATACTACAATACCATATACCATTCAATAGAATTAAACCCTACACTTACAGCCAAAATCGATATGTACCAGGCTAACATTGCTTGCGGCTATGCCAATTCAATAAACCCTAACACCGTGGACGAACATTAACTTATACGAGCAAGCTTATCTCGCCCAATTTTCCAAAGTGCATCCAATTTTTTGCCTAGGAGGTCCCCTACCGCACAGCCAAAATGTGTTACAACAATATTCCCACCAGCAGCAAATAAATATATATAATGAACAACAATTAGTGACAGAGCACACGCTATACATTGGTTTAACAGATAAAAGCATATATAAATACTATAAACAGTACAAAGATAACAGTTCAAATCACGAAAGAATACAAAATTCACACTGAAATTGCACATATGCAACATGGCATGCAATGAATTGTAATACAGTATGCCTAGCATTGGAATGCAACAAAAAATACCAATGGTGCCCTACATGTAAATGTATATATATATGTAAACAAACTATTTATAGGACCTATTAACATATAAATGCCATATGAAAAACCCGAAAGCTGTCCGTCCGTCCACCCTTCTGCCTGTTAAAACCAGTTCTGGTCCCGTCCGCCTGACTCCGTCCGTCCGTGAAACATGAGAGCGCAAACTCCGTAGAATGAAAACTAACTCTATTTATCCCTATCTAATTCCTTCCCATCCGCTTTTAGGCCCGATACTAACTACTCATGAGTGCAAACCGTCGCGTGTCATGAGTGCAGACTGTCGCGTGCCTTGGGTGCAGACTGTCGCGTGTCATGGTTGCAGACCGTCTCGTGTCATGGGTGCAGACCGTCGCGTGTCATGGGTGCAGACCGTCGCATGTCGTGGGTGCAGACTGTCGCGTGTCATGGGTGCGGACCGTCGCGTGTCATGAGTGAAGACCATCGCGTGTCGTGGGTGCAGACTGTCGCGTGTCATGGGTGCGGATCGTCGCGTGTCATGAGTGCAGACCGTCGCGTGTCATGGGTGCAGATCGTCGCGTGTCATGGGTGAAGACCGTCGCGTGTCATGGGTGAAGAACGTCGCGTGTCGTGGGTGAAGACCGTCGCGTGTCATGGGTGAAGACCGTCGCGTGTCGTGGGTTCAGACTATCGCGAGTCATGGGTGCGGACAGTCGCGTGTCATGAGTGCAGACCGTCGCGTGCTATGGGTGCGAACCATCCCGCGTCATGAGTGCAGACCGTCGCGTGCCATGGGTGCAGACCGTCGCGTGTCATGTGTGCAGACCGTCGCGTGCCATGGGTGCAGACTGTCGCGTGTCATGGGTGAAGACCGTCGCGTGTCATGGGTGCAGACCGTCGCGTGCCATGGGTGCAGATCGTCGCGTGTCATGCGTGCAGACCGTCGCGTGTCATGGGTGCAGACCGTCGCGTGTCATGGGTGAAGACCGTCTCGTGTCGTGGGTGCAGACTGTCGCGTGTCATGGGTGCATACCGTCGCGCGCCATGGAGGCAGACCGTCGCGTGTCATGGGTGCGGACCGTCGCGCGCCATGGAGGCAGACCGTCGCGTGTATTGCCATTCACCTACCGCAAGGTACTGTAAACTGTTTTATTCAATTCAGTCTTGGATTACGTTGTAATGGGTAAAATTTAGCTGACATTAGGCCTAAGATGACGTTAGGCCAAAGATGACGTTAGGCCAAAGATTACGTTAGACCTAAGATGACGTTAGGTCTAAGATGACGTTAGGCCTAAGATGACGTTAGGCCTAAGATGACGTTAGGCCTAAGATGACGTTAGGCCTAAGATGACGTTAGGCCTAACATAAAAATGCCGTCAGTCATTTATAATATAAAAACCATTACCATAAAACAATCATAGACATCAAAAGACATGCAAACAAAGTGGGGAAAACTGGCATAACTTCGAAAAGGCTATTAATACATATGTCTTTCATGCAGACATATCTAAAATTTATTACCTAGTCTTTGCCGGCAATAACTGTGCAGACTGTTCAATACAAGAAATGAAGAGTTCAAGCGTACAGTTATTCATTCTTAACTTTTGTTCGCACTGCTGTCGAGTCAACATTATTTGAAGATCAGATGGATGGACCGCTTTCCCTACATTTGACAAAACATTTTGAAAATTGATTAACCATCAAGATTAAAATAACTAATGAATGTTCAGGAGGAGCAAAGAACAATATTAACGACAACAATTGATTTGATTTTTAATCAGTTTCTCACTATTGTTGATCAAAACAAAATCAGACCATTTTCAAAATTTTGCCAGCTTGCTGTTTGATGACGGTACGTTGCATATTAATACGCCGACCATTTTTTAGGTGTATGTACAGTAGCGAGCAAAAATTCGTTTATGATTTAAACTAAATGAAATTTTCAATGTCCATTTTACTCTCCATATTTGAAGTAATCGGAAATTTTATTAATATTACCTATTAAGAGGCTCTGTCCACACATGGTACCGTAATAAATTTCTATACAAAGTTAAATTCCACGTAAGGAAAGTCGAATTTGTTTTCCCGGTTACAGACTAACCATAAACGAATTTTTGCTCGCTACGGTCCATTCTCGCAGAATTGTCCGTCTGTGCAAGACTTGCTCAGTTCCTTTGGGTGTTATAAAAGTGATGTTACTACGAGGGGGTATTTTGAATTTTATTTTTAATCAGGTATCGTTCAAACGCATAATTAGAAAACGAAGAGCAAAACTAGTGCAGCAACGCATCGCCTCTTTGCCTTGTTATTGCGCCGTCGCGCTGTTGCCATCTGTCACAATGCAGGCGCTCGGCCTGCAAATTGCCGTGCAAATCACCCGCCGAGCTGAAACGGAATGAAGACCGATTGTTGTGCTCGGCCCTCGCCACGACTTGGTGCAGGGACGACTCAGATAAGCGGGAGAGGGCATCACCTGAGTGGGAAGGGTCGGCCCTCGCCACGACTTGGTGCAGGGACGACACAGATAAGCGGGGGAGGGCATCACCTGAGTGGAAAGGGTCGGCCCTCGCCACGACTTGTTGCAAAGACGACACAGATAAGGGAGAAAGGGCATCACCTGAAGGGAAGGGGCGGCTCTCGATGCATGGACGATACTGATAAGCGGTAGGAGTAAAAGTAACGGGAATGTTATTTGCCGCAAATATGACGCACCATGTTTCTGAAAAGTATTTTCTGAGCATTGTTCATTTGAAATTCGTCCATGGTACTTCTTGAGAAAAAATATTTATAGCAGACGGAATGTGGAAACATTTAACTGCAACAGTATTAGAGTGAGACTTTACCAAATGGCAAAGGATGTTGAGGATACATACTTGCCTGCAGGGCGTAGAAGCAAGATGCAAATAAATGGTAAAGGATGTTGAGGATACACACTTGCCTGCAGGGCGTATAGAGAAGTGTAACAGCAACTTCTTTGATGTCTATCCAAACTTGTGTTATATTTTTACCAGTTACGTTTTAATCGATAACAGATACATCTACTTTGCCACTGTGCAGAAGGAGTCAATAACAAAGAAAAAAATAGATGAATCTCCCATAAGGTATATCACATGATATAGAGTTTTGTTACAGAATGATACTCAGACAAAGCTTTATGAGGAATTCGGATTTATAAATTTTCTCATAATTTGAATATAATGTACAACAACATATTATACCACAAGATATTGCAGGTAATTTCAATCATTATCATACCTTCGTTCCCTTCGAAACCAATTGATTATCGTGTATCCCGTCAACGTATGACAAAGGTGATTTTCGTAACTCTAATTACGCCGCTACGTTGAAATGTTAATTCCGTTGTCTGTTCAGCTCCATTGATCGTTGGGAGATCAATTCAATTTTAGAGTAACCATTAACCGAACAGATAACACTTTTCCGATGAGCGATTCAACTCAATGTATGGGAATGTAATGACAATAAACAGCAAAATTAATTAGGTATTTCGAATTTTTAGTGCGATTCAACGTATAGCGGGAAACTATAAAGTAATCAATTGCTGAATATGTCATTGTTGACGAATCTTTTTCTTCTACCATACAAAGCGGAGGATGCCGCGCCAACGATCGATGGGACAGATCAATATTATCATCATCATCATTATTTTTCACACATTTTAACTTAGTAAAAATATGACTTGTTGAACTAATTTACCATATATATTCATTGTTAAAGCTGTATGATAAGATATTCAAGGATTTAATATTTAAATGTATTGAGGCATAGTAACAGATTGGAAGTTACATAAATATCGAAATACGCGGATTATATGTACGAAATTTTTGCTAGCGTGAGCTGTTCTGTAGACAGCATTTGCTACATAAATATTTCGAACATAAACATAAATAAGGATGGTAATTAAATGTAACCTTTCATTCCACAAATGTTGGAGGACACTCTATTCTCATCTGTTCAATATGTTACGACCAAAAAAAAAGACATTAAAAACGCTCCATAAAAGCACGTAATATTGGCTAGAAACCTAAATTATAAAATGAATATTACGTTTACTCACTTAAAGTTCAGCACATGAATCACATGTGATGAACTCTCACGTGGGCCTTAGGCTTCTTTTGTTGGTAAAAAACATGTACATTATCTATACATTCAGTCAACATGGGATGATAAAGGCTGTAGTAAAGGATTACTTTTTTTATAGCAGTTGTCAAACAATTTTGATTTTTGTAAAGTATGCCACAAGATTAGGGCACTTTCCCGTCAGCAAATGACACGTACTGTTTCCAGTTTTGTCTCTCGCATGCTGTATCATCGATGGACATTGTTTTCACCACACTAAACATGGATTAACTTCTCAATTTGACCCGTATGATGAAAGTTGGCATCCCGCCCCTCATGACCAATATCATAACTTGCATGCGTCTCGTCGACATTTAGAGCCCAATTGGCTATACCAATTGATTATTCATAAAAGTAGTGGGTAGTATCATAAAGTTTTTTCCGGTTGAGTATCATTTGCAAACGAAGGCAGAGGATAACCTGACGCTAGTGTTTACAATGACATTATTGTAGATAAGGGAGAACAAAGGATCAAGAATAGACCCTTGCGGTACTCTCATATTTAGCGTACTGACATGGGATTATTGTTAATTCCAACTGGCCAAGGGTTTCTAACAAGAAAGTAACTTTGTATCCAACTTTTGTCATTAGAATTAACTGTATAATGCCATAATTTATTACTGAAATTTAATGTCTCACCCTATAGTAAGCATTGTAGGGGTCCATAGGTTTCAGCGAGATGTTCCTACTATCAAACCCATCAATAAAATCTACAATACATTTTCATAAATCATGTTCCGCGTTGCTGAAAGCATGGAAGCCATATTATTTTGTCTAAGTAGGTTATTATACACAAAGTGAGTACTGATACGAGGGAAATAGTTAGTTATGTAAATTTTTCTTTTCTTATAATAAACTGGACAAGGCTAAGCGATTTAAAGAATATAGAGGAAAAATTCCCTGCAGAAGTAACTTATTGATAAGTTTTGTCAGAAGCTACAAGAGCCCCCGAGATTGCTATTAGTATATTGGTTGAGATGTTATCCCTGCCGGTGCTGCAACAATTTTTTTAATCGTATGAGATTACTCTTACTTCGATCTGGTCCGCTGGATAAAAGATAGGCTGTTCGGGACCGGCATATTGCGAATAATGTTCAAACGGTATGTTGTTGCGAATAATAGTTTTACCTAGGGTACCAGGTATACTATTACCTAGGGTACCTTGCATACTATTAAAATAAGGATTTAAGGCATTTGAAATCGTTGTTGATCTGTGATGACCTCATCATATATACTTGGTTTCATTGTTCCAAGAAGGTAACTAATAATTTACTTGGTTTAATTGTTCCAAGAAGGTTGCTAATGATTTACTAAGTTTCATTGTTCCAAGAAATTTACTAATTATTTACTTGGTTCAATTGTTTCAAGAAGGTTACTTATGATTTACTCGGTTTCATGGCTCTTAAAAGGTCACTAATGATTTACTCGATTTCATTTTTAAAAGAAGGTTACAAATTATTTACTGGGTTTAATTGTTCTAAGGAGGTTACTAATGATTTTCCAGCCTTTTTTTCTATTCATTCCCATGAGAAGCCTCAATCAGATTTTGAATATGTCTACCACGAACATTAGTAGCCAGTTTAGTGAACGCATTTTTCTGACGTTCTTAATCATGTTTAGCGTTGGAGATGCCTCGAGAATCGACGGTGCAGTCTGTCTTTTTGTATAAATAAGAAAACCCGATGTCATCTAAGAATTCTTAACTTATTTGCGTCGACGCCGTTTAGCTATTAGAGCAAGAAGAAACTTGAATAGGTCAATTAGAACATTATGGAACTGTGTAAAGTCTTCAATTGAGTTGACTGTCGATTTTATATCAATAAAGTCGTTAGTTATCAGCGCCCCTCAAACTTTGTAATGTTATGGTCACTGTATCTATGATAGGTGATTAAAATTGGGTTAAGCTATGTGCGAGAATTGTGCTCCAAATAGAAGTTGGGTAATGGTCGGTGACATCTGAAATGATTACAGCTGCGCTGGTCATATAATTAGCTATCAAAGCCCTCTGAAATTGAATTATTACCAAAGTTGGTATCCTAAGTCGATCTAGGATGTTGAAGTAGATCGACGCTGAACGAAGTGTTGAAGAAGTGGTGTGTCAATCTCAGGTAAATACCAACCATGGAGTTAATTGATTTTGCCACGGTACGTCAAACGGTCAATTGAACAATTTGACTTTAATAATCGCTACTTGGAATCATCGAGTCGCTTATTTACGAACCGCTTCGTAGTAGATACATTGTAATCCCGTGGTATCCAATTGATACTTTGTTATTTCTGTGAGGTATCCCATTCAGAACTGTCAAAAAATGTTCATTGTAGGTACGTTTTCTCGTCGTATGTCCAAAGTAGTTTGAACAACATGGGAAATTATTAAAAAATCTTTTAGTAAATATTTGTTCATTCTATGTGTATGAACAACAAATTACAGTGGATGCATAAAACGATGACAATCTAAGCACTCAATATCTCATTTCACTTCAGAATAAAAAGTGTCTTGGCACACAACGTTTCCAAGCGGCTTATTGTTTTTTATATTATTTAATATTAAAGCCCGCTTCCTGAAATTTTTCACCAGATTCCACAATGATCCATTTTTGATGAATGTTACTCTACCGGAAGCAGAGATGCGTGTGCGGCAAACAGCCCTTCCCAGACAGCCTGAAGAAGGGAGTATTCGAAGTCAATTAATTATAGACTTGTTGAAGTGGAGCTTTTATTGAAGATGTCTCACTGCAACGATTTATTAGCTCAATACGCTATTCGAGCGTCACTATTATTTGATTGTGTACCACGCGCATGGCACTTCACTCGAGGGCTTTCGCTCGAGGGACTACACTAGAGGGACTTCACTAGAGGAACTTTGCTCGAGGGACTTTGCTTGAGGGATTTCACTAGGGGGTCTTCGCTCCAGGTATTTCACTAGAGGGACTTCGCTCGAGGAACTTTGCTCGAGAGACTTCGCTCGAGGGATTTCACTAAGGGGTCTTCGCTCCAGGTATTTCACTAGAGGGACTTTGCTACAGGTTTTTCACTAGAGGGACTTCGCTCGAGGGACTTCACTAGAGGGACTTCGCTCGAGGTATTTCACTAGAAGGACTTCGCTCGAGGGATTTCACTAGAGGGACTTCGCTCCAGGTATTTCACTAGAGGGACTTTGCTCGAGGGATTTCACTAAAGGGACTTTGCTCCAGGTATTTCACTAGAGGGACTTTGCTCCAGGTTTTTCACTAGAGGGACTTCGCTCGAGGGACTTCACTAGAGGGACTTCGCTCGAGGGATTTCACTAGAGGGACTTTGCTTGAGGGATTTCACTAGAGGGACTTTGCTCGAGGGATTTCATTAGAGGGACTTCGCTCCAGGTATTTCACCAGAGGGACTTTGCTCCAGGTATTGAGGGATTTCACTAGAGGGACTTTGCTCCAGGTTTTTCACTAGAGGGACTTCGCTCGAGGGACTTCACTAGAGGGACTTCGCTCGAGGGACTTCACTAGAGGGACTTCGCTCCAGGTATTTCACTAGAGGGACTTCGCTCAAGGGATTTCACTAGAGGGACTTCGCTCCAGGTATTTCACTAGAGGGACTTCGCTCGAGGGATTTCACTAGAGGGACTTCGCTCCAGGTATTTCACTAGAGGGACTTCGCTCCAGGTATTTCACTAGAGGGACTTCGCTCCAGGTATTTTACTAGAGGGACTTCGCTTGAGGGATTTCACTGGAGGGACTTTGCTCGAGAGATTTCATTAGAGGGACTTTGCTGCAGGTATTTCACAAGAGGGACTTTGCACCAGGTATTTCACTAGAGGGACTTTGCTCCAGGTATTTCACTAGGGGGACTTTGCTCCAGGTATTTCACTAGGGGGACTTCGCTTCAGGTATTTCACTAGGGGGACTTCGCTCGAGAGACTTCACTAGAGGGACTTCGCTCGAGGGATTTCACTAGGAGGACTTTGCTCCAGGTATTTCACTAGGGGGACTTCGCTCGAGGGACTTCACTAGAGGGACTTCGCTCGAAGGACTTCACTTGAGGGACTTCGCTCGAGGGACTTCACTTGAGGGACTTCACTAGAGGGACTTTACTTGAGGTATGCATTAATTCCATCTCAAAGATCGGCCATTTTTTGTGACACTATTTGTTGATTTTTCAATTATATTTTACAATAAAGATTGTTTGAAATATGATAGAGGGGTGTATCACTATTAGTCAAGTCTCTTCTACAAATGAGGGGTCCACCTCATGGCAAGATCACTTCCTTCTAAAGTAGTGCGAAAAAAAAAACTGTACAACTTAGTAGGGGAATTTCAATTAAATGAATAGCTTAGGAATGGTATAATAAACGAATTGAACGTGAACAACTACGTTAAATAACAAAATAGAAAGGTTCGTTCCACGTCCTGGAGTCTTTCTCTTGGGCGCAGCCCCTACCGCATTCGTCGATTTTATCCCGATGCAAGAAGGAAATTAAATTCGGCAATGGTTTCCCTTTAACGATGAAACAAACACTTTTTCAACCCTTGATAACAGCGCCTACCGCTTTCGTCGATTCTAGCCCGACGCAAGAAGGAAATAAAAATCGGCGATGGTTCCCCTTCAACGAAAAAACAAACCCTTTTTCAAGTGAGTATAGAACTTAAGATTTTTAGCTCGATATTTTTGTCAACGCATGCTGCTTGCTAATTGGTTACATTAAGGTCAACACTTGCTGATGAAAGACTTCTACATGTCAAGATTTTCTAAAGTTCAACTACATGGTAATTACATTTGATTTCATTGTGGTCAACACATGCTGACGAAGATTATCTGCATACCATGTCTTAATTTAGTTCAACTGCATGGTGATGAGGTAGAAAATAACGGGTCCCAATCTCCACCGGAGTCCTGACACCCCATGGTGAAAAAAACAAAAAGATATGCTCCGTTATACTGAACTCTTTTGCTGGTAGAGGGGATACCAGAGTTGAATAAAATCGTCTGGTGGTACAATAAAAAAAATCGCTTACATGAAAATTGCTGCCGAAGCTTTAGATTACTAACGAAGAAATCATAAAGTCTGAATGGAACTTATAATTTCTTAATTTGATTCCATACGAAGTTGATATTTTTAGGCTAAAATGATCATTTATGAACCGCGTTAAGCTAAATGATCATTTATGTACCGCATCAAGCTAAAATGATAATTTATGAACCGCGTTAAGATAAAATGATCATTTATGAACCGGGTTAAGCCAAAATTATCATTTATGAACCGCGTTAAGCTTAAATGATCATTTATGAACCGCGTTAAGCTAAAATGATCATTTATGAGCCGCGTTAAGCTAAAATAATCATTCATGAACCGCGTTAAGCTAAAAATGATCATTTATGAACCGCGTTAAGCTAAAATGATCATTTATGAACCGCGTTAAGCTAAAATGATCATTTATGAACCACGTTAAGCTGAAATGATCATTTTAGTTAAGCTAAAATGATTATTTATGAACCGCGTTATGTGCGCTCGAACTCATGAATTGTCTTACCCTGCTTGAAAGTGACAATGTAAATTTGCTCCTATTTGAATTTCGGAAAAACTTTCGACAGGATTATTCGTTTACACTGCTAATGTATATACATTTGTTCTTCAAAAGTTACATGTTATAAATGCCGACTCGGTTAGATGAAGAGGTTCATCTCCACCGGAGCCCTTCTGAAGTCAATGTCGACCTATAAATACCAGCATTCAATAACATCCAGTTGTTCAAAAGCTTGCTTCTCTGTAGCAGATCAATCATCAAACATATTCTTGATTGGAGCAACATTCTTTCAGAACTTTATGAATAGACTTTGACTGAGCGACTGAGACAGAATGAACGGCCTCAATTAGATTGGGTTCGATTAATGGGTTCGTCTCCAACGATTGTGCACGGAACTGTTAAGCGAGCACGGCCCAGTACAACACAGCGTAGTGTGGGGGAACCTTTCTGATGCCAGTTCTTATAGGTTAGAGTGGTTGGACTAACTGGAGTCTTGTAGTCCTATTGATTGGAGTGATCGGGCTTACTGGAGTCTCTTAGTCCTATAGATTAGAGTGATCGGGCTTACTGATGTCTTGTTGTCCTATGGATTAGAGTTATCGGGTTTACTGGAGTCTTGTAGTCCTATAGATTAGAGTGATTGGGCTTACTGATGTCTTGTTGTCCTATGGATTAGAGTAATCGGGCTTACTGGGGTCTTGTTGTCCTATGGATTAGAGTGATCGGGTATACTGGAGTCCTGTAGTCCTATTGATTGGAGTGATCGGGTTTACTGGAGTCTTGTAGTCCTTTAGATTAGAGTGATCGGGTTCACTTGGGTCTTGTAGTCCTAAAGATTAGAGTGATTGGGTTTTCTGGGGTCTTATTGTCCTATGGATTAGAGTGATCGGGCTTACTGGGGTCTTGTTGTCCTATGGTTTTGAGTGATCATGCTTACTGGGGTCTTGTTGTCCTATGGATTAGAGTGATCAAGTTTACTGGGGTCTTGTTGTCCTATGGATTAGAGTGAGCGGGATTTACTGGGGTCTTGTTGTCCTATGGATTAGAGTGATCGGGCTTACTGGGGTCTTGTTGTCCTAAAGATTAGAGTGATCGGGCTTACTGGGGTTTTGTTGTCTTATGGATTAGAGTGATCGGGTTTACTGGGGTCTTGTTGTCCTAGCACTCAGCGCGGACGGCATGAACAATTTTCATTCGATCTACTTGTTCCAGGGCTTCAGGAGATTGCCGTGCTCAGTTAGGAGATTTGGGGCATGGGGCCTCCACAACAGTACAAGATCTGCACAGAGGCATGGGGCCTCCACAACAGTACAAGATCTGCACAGAGGCATGGGGCCTCCACAACAGTACAAGATCTGCACAGAGGCATGAGGCCTCCACACCAGTACAAGATCTGCACAGAGGCATGGGGCCTCCACAAGATCTGCACAGAGGCATGAGGCCTCCACAACAGTACAAGATCTGCACAGAGGCATGAGGCCTCCGCAACAGTACAAGATCTGCACATAAGCATGGGGCCTCCACAACAGTACAAGATCTGCACAGAGGCACGGGGCCTCCACAACAGTACAAGATCTGCACAGAGGCATGGGGCCTCCACAACAGTA
>SDVV010008130.1:0-17367 GCA_016164225.1 Gammarus roeselii | reverse complement strand
GCCACGCTGCCCTGCTTGTGATATAGGTGGTGGCCACGCTGTCCTTGCCTGTGATGTAGGTGGTGGCCACGCTGCCCTGCCTGTGATGTAGGTGGTATTCACGCTGTCCTGCCTGTGATGTAGGTGGTGGTTACGCCCCTGCCTGGGTTGTAGGTGGTAGCCACGCTGCCCTGCCTGTGATGAAGGCGGTGGTCACGCTGCCCTGCCTGTGATGTAGGTGGGGGCCATACTGTCCAGCCTGTGATGTAGGTGGTGGCCACGCTGCCCTGCATGTGATGTAGACGGTGACCACGCTGCCCTGCCTGTGATGTAGATGGTGGCCACGCTGCTCTGCCTGTGATGTAGGTGGTGGCCACGCTGTCCTTGCCTGTGATGTAGGTGGGGCCCACGCTGCCCTGCCCGTGATGTAGGTGGTGGCAATTCTGCCCTGCCTGTGATATAGGTGGTGGCCACGCTGCCCTGCCTGTGATGTAGGTAGTAGTCACGCTGCCCTGCCTGTGATGCAGGAGGTAGTCACGCTGCCCTGCTTGTGATGTAGGTGGTGGCCAAGCTGCAGTGCCTGTGACGTAGGTGGTGGCCACGCTGCCTTGCCTGTGATGTAGGTGGTGGCCATGCTGCCCTGCCTGTGATGTAGGTGGTGGCCACGCTGCTCTGCCTGTGATGTAGGTGGTTGCCACGCTGCAGTGCCTGTGACGTAGGTGGATGCCGCGCTGTCCTGCCTTTGATGTAGGTGGTGGCCACGCTGCCCTGCCTGTGATGTAGGTGGTGGCCTTCTGCCCTGCCTGTGATGTAGGTGGTGGCCACGCTGCCCTGCCTGTGATTTAGGTGGTTGCCACGCTGCTCTGCCTGTGATGTAGGCGGTGGCCACGCTGTCCTTGCCTGTGATGTAGGTGGTGGTCACGCTGCTCTGCTTGTGATGTAGGGGGTAGCCACGATGTCCTTGCCTGTTATGTAGGTGGTGGCCACGCTGACCTGCCTGTGATGTAGGTGGTATCCACGCTGCCCTGCCTGTGATGCAGATGGTGGCCAAGCTGCCCTGCCTGGGTTGTAGGTGGAGGCCACGCTGCCCTGCCTGTGATATAGGTGGTGGCCACACTGCCCTACCTGTGATGAAGGTAGTAGCCACACTGCCCTGCTTGTGATGAAGGCGGTGGTCACGCTGCCCTGCCTGTGCCGGGTTGAGGCCATGCTGTCCATCCTGTGATGTAGGTGGTTGCCACGCTGCTCTGCCTGTGATGTAGGTGGTTGCCACGCTGCAGTGCCTGTGACGTAGGTGGTTGCCGCGCTGTCCTGCCTTTGATGTAGGTGGTGGCCACGCTGCCCTGCCTGCGATGTAGGTGGTGGCCACACTGCCTTGCCTGTGATGTAGGTGGTTGCCACGCTGCTCTGCCATTGATGTAGGTGGTTGCCACGCTGCAGTGCCTGTGACGTAGTTGGTTGCCGCGCTGTCCTGCCTTTGATGTAAGTGGTGGCCACGCTGCCCTGCCTGTGATGTAGGTGGTGGCCACGCTGCCCTGCCTGTGATGTAGGTGGTGGCCACACAGCCCTACCTGTGATGTTGGTGGTGGCTACGCTGCCCTGCCTGTGATGTAGGTGGTGGCCACGCTGCCCTGCAGGTCATGTAGGTGGTGGTCACTCTGCTCTGCCTGCGATTTAGGTGGTGGCCACGCTGCCCTGCCTGTGATGTAGGTAGTAGCCACGCTGCTCTGCCTGTGATGTAGGTGGTGGCCACGCTGTCCTTGCCTGTGATGTAGGTGGGGCCCATGCTGCCCTGACTGTGATGTAGGTGGTGGCCATTCTGCCCTGCCTGTGATATAGGTGGTGGCCACACTGCCCTGCCTGTGATGTAGGTTGTAGTCACGCTGCCCTGCCTGTGATGCAGGAGGTGGCCACGCTGCCCTGCTTGTGATATAGGTGGTGGCCACGCTTTCCTTGCCTGTGATGTAGGTGGTGGCCACGCTGCCCTGCCTGGGATGTAGGTGGTAGCCACGCTGCCCTGCCTGTGATATAGGTAGTGGCCATACTGCCCTGCCTGTGATGTAGGTAGTAGTCACACTGCCCTGCCTGTGATGTAGGTGGTATCCACGCTTCCCTGCCTGTGATATAGGTGGTGGCCACGCTGCCCTGCCTGGGATGTAGGTGGTGGCCACGCTGCCCTGCCTGTGATGTAAGTGGTGGCCACGCTGCTCTGCCTGTGATGTAGGTGGTGGCCACGCTGTCCTTGCCTGTGATGTAGGTGGGGCCCACGCTGCCCTGCCTGTGATGTAGGTGGTGGTCATTCTGCCCTGCCTGTGATATAGGTGGTGGCCACTCTGCCCTGCCTGTGATGTAGGTAGTAGTCACGCTGCCCTGCCTGTGATGCAGGAGGTGGCCACGCTGCCCTGCTTGTGATACAGGTGGTGGCCACGCTGTCCTTGCCTGTGATGTAGGTGGTGGCCACGCTGTTCTGCCTGGGATGTAGGTGGTATCCATGCTGCCCTGCCTGTGATGTAAGTGGTGGCCACGCTGCTCTGCCTGCGATGTAGGTGGTGGGCACGCTGCTCTGCCTGTGATGTAGGTGGTGGCTACGCTGACCGGCCTGTGATGTAGGTGGTGGTCACGCTGCCCTGCCTGTGATGTAGGTGGTTGCCACGCTGCTCTGCCTGTGATGTAGGTGGTGGTCGTGCTGCCCTGCCTATGATGTAGGTGGTGGCCGCGCTGCCCTGCCTGCGATGTAGGTGGTGGCCGCGCTGCCCTGCCTCTGATGTAGGTAGTGGCCGCGTTGCCCTGCCTGTGATGTAGGTGGTGGCCACGCTGCCCTGCCTGTGATGTCGGTGGTTGTCACAAGGCCCTACCTATGATTTCGGTGCCTGCCGTGACGCCTTACCTGTGATGTAGGTGGTTGATTCAAGACCCTACCTGTGATGCAGGTGGTTATGTCTAGGCCTTACCTGTGATGTAGGTGGTGGCCACGCAGTCTTCAATATCCTTGCAAAACTCAGGCTTAAATTCTGAGAGGTCCGTGAGGTTTACGAATATCCAGTCGGGGGTGGAGCTGAGTTCGGGGACGCCAAGGTCTGTCGCCACGAAGCTCAGCTGAAGACACGATTAAATTTCAGGAGGGCAGTTCTAAGGTAACAACGAGTAAAACGATGGGCGGCATCGTTGCGGAAATGATCTGTATCGAAACTCAACATCTGTTAAAAACGAAGACGGAAATAGTAGCTTGTTTTGCGGATGAACCGAACCAAAATTGATGAAGACGCGAGCATACTATATGGCAGGCATTGGTTGCCTAGAAAACTGTTCTTAATTGACATCATAACGAATCGTCGGCCTAACGTCATTTTCCGCATATCCTATCAAACTTTATACACATTCAACCATCCCTAATTAGTTATATACCTATCAAAGTTAACACCCTCTAACTACCCCTGATAAGTTTTGAAACTTTAAACAGAACGATGTTCATCAGTTGACACTAAAATAATACCCAGGACGACACGTATGGTTGTCAACAGATATCATTGCCAAGCATCTTTAAGTGCTAAGTTATAAGCCACTTTAATTTTTATGAGTAGAATTTTCAAGGGAAAATGTTTACATTAGTATGTACAATCTGTGTGAGTTTCCTTGACGCACGCACATAACGCCATGTAAGGCCAGCCATGTCTGCAAATCGACCTGACATTTTTGATCTCAAACCAAGAGCCTTTGTAGCCTGAAGTCGTGTAATGGGGCGGTATCTTATCTCAAATCAAGAGCCTGACCCAAAGTCGTGTAATTTGGCGGTATCTAGGTCTCAAATCAAGAGCCTGTGTAGCCCGAAGTCTTGTAATGGGGCAGTACCTTGGTCTCAAATCAAGAGCCTGTGTAGCCCGAAGTCGTGTAATGGGGCAGTATCTTGGTCTCAAATCAAGAGCCTGGCCCGAAGTCGTGTAATGGGGCAGTATCTTGGTCTCAAATCAAGAGCCTGGCCCAAAGTCGTGTAATGAGGCAGTATCTTGGTCTCAAATCAAGAGCTTGTGTAGCCCGAGGTCGTGTAATGGGGCAGTATCTTGGTCTCAAATCAAGAGCCTGGCCCGAAGTCATGTAATGGGGCAGTATCTTGGTCTCAAATCAAGAGCCTGTGTAGCCCGAGGTCGTGTAATGGGGCAGTATCTTGGTCTCAAATCAAGAGCCTGGCCCGAAGTCATGTAATGGGGCAGTATCTTGGTCTCAAATCAAGAGCCTGGTTCAAAGTCGTGTAATGAGGCAGTATCTTGGTCTCAAATCAAGAGCCCGTGTAACCCAGTCGTGTAATGGGGTGGTAACAAATCAAGATTGTGCTGGATTGATGATTATTCATTTTATAGATAATAAACACTTTATTTTAGTATTTAATGTTTCTTATTTCGTGAGCTCTATTATTTATCTGTGCCCTTTTTTCATGGTGATCAATTTTGGATTAGTTGTATAATTATGTATCGTTAGACGCAAGCAGGGGCCCTAGGGGGACTGCGCGGTGTGTTAATTAGTTAGTCTAGTCCAACGTACGGTAGGAGAATTTGCACTCTCCCGGGTGCCTAATAAATGTCCGAGCACAGCTAGGCGTTTCGGTGGCTATGTGGCGAAGCAATGTTTAAATTGATTTTAGAGCGTGAAAGTCTCATGGTAGTGTGCGTGGAGAAGGCGTGAACAGGCAGGTCGAGGCGAGTGGAGGCGAGTTAACGATGAGGCGACGAGCCGAGGCGAGTCGAGGCTGGTTGAGACGAGGTGACCGGGAACGGGGGGTACTCGTGGGGCCCGTGAGACTCTTGGAACCCGAAGGATTCGAGGATCCAGGGGACTTGGAGGACCAGGAGGACTTAGGAGGACCTCTTGAACCCTTTTTGGGTCCTTTGGGACACTCTTGAAACCCTTTTGGACCCACTAGAGAAACTTTAGGAACCTCTTGAGGCCCCTCTGAACCCTGGACCTCTGCTTCCCCCTCACCACGCTTTTAGCCCCATACACAGAAACACTGTCAATACGTGCAATGCCTGAGTAGAAAAATAAGTTTTTCCAGTCCACGGATAACTGCTTTTTGCAGAGGAGAAGAGCAGAGTCGAGATTGGTCGAAGCGCGTAGAGACAAATCGAGACAAGTTGAGGCGAGTCGAGGTGGGGTTAAGGGGCGAGTCGAGACGAGTCAAGAGGAGTCAAGGCAAGCCGAGATGAGCTGAAACGAGGGAGACTCGAGGGGCTCGCCGGGGATTTGGGTTACCCTCCGGGACCCATCGGGTTCCTTTGGGGTGCGAGGGGTCTCTGTCCTCCCCACCCCACTCCCACCATTCAAAACGTATCCCCTGAGACATGTAGATGTGTCGTTAATAATCCAAGTAGTTCTTTCGGCCCATGATGTGCTTGTGCCAGGGGGGGAGACAGGTCGAGGCCGGTCGGGGCGTGTCAAGACGAGTCTGTACGAGTTGAGACAAGTCGAGTTGGTGGGCGACGAGTAGAGACGAGTCGAGATAAGCCGAAACTGGCCGAGACTAGGGCATCCAGAGGACGGGGGGGACTCAGGGACTCGAGGGATTGGGGAGACTCTGGGGACCGGGGAACTTAGTGAACCCTCCCGGAACCCTATGTGACCCTTTTGGACCCTTTGGGTCCTTTCCGACACCCCTGAGATTCCCTTAGAGCCCGGGGGCCTCTCCTCCTTTCATTCCTTCTGACCGTGCTAAATTTTGTCCGCTAAAATAGTGCATGTGTAATGAGTAAGATTCTATCTGTTAACCTAGATATAATCTTAGTGTTCTCAGTCTGTGCGCGCTGACGCGTGTACGGACTGCATGCATGTTTTGGAATAGTGCAGGTGTAATGAGTAAGATTCTATCTGTTGACCTAGATATAATCTTAGTGTTCTCAGTCTGTGCGCGCTGACGCGTGTACGGACTGCATGCATGTTTTGCAAATTCCCTGATCGGCATGGATAAGAATTTTGTGTTTATTGTAATTATGCACTTGACCTGGACCGAGTAGCTGCAAATCCTATTCTGTGTTGTTGCCTGAATTGACCTAATCTGTGTAGCTCTATGCCTTTTACTCAGCTCTAATTTCTTGTGTATATGTGCGCACTAGCGTGCTATATACCAAGCTTAAAGTTATAATTGTTTTAAAGTGGGGATTCACTATGTGAAAGTGTTACTGTGCGCGCCGGCGTGCGTGTGAGCTGCGGCTGGAGTTTTCAAATAGTTCTCACCTCAGTAACGTTGTTTTTCTCGTACACAAAAGGTGCGCGAGCCTACCCGAATCGATGATCTTCGTGCCCTACGGGGGAGCCTGCGATGACTCACGTTGAGGCTCCAATGGAAATTGAGCCCAAAAAAATCTTTAAAAAAATCAAATCAAGAGCCTGTGAAGCCCGAAGTTGTTCAATGAGGCGGTATCCTGGTCTAAAACCGAGAGCCTGTGTAGCCCGAAGTTGTGTAATGAGGCGGTATCCTGGTCTCAAGCCAAGAGCCTGTGTAGCCCGAAGTCGTGTAATGAGGCGGTATCCTGGTCTCAAACCAAGAGCCTGCGTAGCCCGAAGTCGTGTAATGAGGCGGTATCCTGGTCTCAAACCAAGAGCCTGTGTAGCCAGAAGTTGTGTAATGAGGTGGGATCTTGGTCTCAAACCAAGAACCTGTGTAGCCCGAAGTTGTGGAATGAGGCGGTATCCTGGTCTCAATCCAAGAACCTGTGTAACCCTAAGTTGTGTAATGAGGCGGGATCTTGGTCTCAAACCAAGAGCCTGTGTAGCCAGAAGTTGTGTAATGAGGCTGTATCCTGGTCTCAAACCAAGAGCCTGTGTAGCCCGAAGTCGTGTAATGAGGCTGTATCCTGGTCTCAAACCAAGAGCCTGTGTAGCCAGAAGTTGTGTAATGAGGCTGTATCCTGGTCTCAAACCAAGAGCCTGTGTAGCCCGAAGTCGTGTAATGGGGCGGTAACTGCGAATGTAGAATTAAACAGTTAGTTTAGTTACATGTTTAATTGATTTTTTTTCTAATTAATCATGAGTTGAAAAATTAATATAGAACGTATGATCAAGCATTTGAATGGACCATCTCAAGCCGCTCATTAATTATTCTTTTCGTGGAGTAATGAATGGAGTGAACGGCATCTGCTGTCTACTCTGGCCTCCTAAAGTTCGTATGGTCTTGAGTTACCAAATCACCTGCTTAATCGCTGCGGCCTTTTGATGGAGTTGAACAAGGCGACTCATCTACCCCGAACGGTATGGAGCAAGGCGACTCATCTACCCCGAACAATATGGAGCAAGGTGACTCATCTACCCCGAACGGTATGGAGCAAGGTGCCTTATCTATCCGAATGGTAAGGAGCAAGGTGCCGTATCTAACCCGAACAATATGGAGCAAGGTACCTTATCTACCCCGAACGATATGGAGCAAGGTGCGTTTCGGTGGCTATGTGGACTGACCTATCCCGAACGGTGTAGTGGGATTTCCCACGCTCGTGTGCTTTTCCCCAGGGGGATACTTATGTATCCAAGAGGATTGTGCACCCTCTGGGACACCTGAGCACTCCTCTCCCATAACTCTTAATCATGTCAGTTACCAGCTTATCGGGATCCCTCGTGGGGACTGTCCCCTCTTTGTTTGTTCAGTGGGTCAAACCACTGCAGCTTGCTGCTGGGAGTGGCAACAGAGGGATGGTCTTTGGGTGGGAGTTCACCCGTGTGCTGGAGTGATTTATATGCAAGTGCACTCCTCCATGAGTCTGGTTGTTGTGAATTGTAATTTATTCAGTAGTACTGGGGTACTTCACTATGTAATTATGGAGACTAGCATAGCTCCCACAAGTACAGCCAGTGTGCTCCGAGCAATTGTTGAACCCTTATAGCTACTAATGTGTAGTAACTGCAAATGGTGGGTTTGTGATGTGTTACATGAGATTAAGGAGGTACATTTTAAACTGTGATTTGCTTAAGTAAAGTTTATCGGCCAGTGGGCCTGAAGATTTCCAGTGTTGATTCATTTTAATACAGAGGTGTTTTCATCAATAAGTGTTATTTTACTGCAGAGCTTTTAGAGTTTATTTATTGTGGTTGTTTTACTTCATGCTCTGGTTAGTTCTTTGATATGAAGATTAAAATGCGAGCATATCGTGACCGGATATAATGAGCCAGTCCGGTCTGCTGGTTCTTCTAGCACAGTAGCACTCTTGCAGTGTTTGTTGTCCTTGCTACCTTTTTACCCCTTTATTGGTGTATATGTGTTTGTATATTGGGTAGCACCTTGGGGGCTTTGGGTAGAGGCCCTTTAGTTCCAGGGACCCCCTTTTTATATTGCATTTAATTATTGTATTATTTACAGGTGCCCCGACTTTCATATGCTGACCTGTCATGTTGTAATTCGCGGTGTAGGATGTGCTTGCCAGCCTGTTGTAAATATTGTAATAAAGATTTAATAAAGAGAGAGTGGTAAATGCAAGTCGGCCAGTTGGTCGCGTCTCTTGTCACGTCCGTGACTAAGAGCTCATATTTGGGAGGATAGGACAGCTATAAGGGGTGTGAGGAGGCTGTCTCAACGGGCTGGTGAGCCCATCTGAACCTGGTGCCTAGAAGGGACCCACACATATTTTCCCCCGAAGAGCCCTCGGTGCGGTCCGTTTACAACGGTATGAAGCAAGGTAGATAAGGCATCATGTTCCACACCGTCAGGGGTAGATAAGACACCTTGCTCCGTACCGTTCGGGGTGGATAGAGCACCTTGCTTCATGTTTTTATATGTATACAGCCGTTTCCCCTTAATTAGGAGGGTGACTAAGCAAGGTTGACACAGAGGGGAGAGGCGTCCTATCTCTTCGCCACAAGACCGCCAAGTCTTTGCCGAGGCTGTAATTCGCGACATGTAGCACCAGAGGCTGGCACTACAGTCGGACACGCCGAGTGGTAAGCATGTTGAACATTACTGCTGTTGCAGAAGACCACTGTTCTGAAGAACCTAGGACACATTTTTTAGACGACACCTGGGGAAGGTCATTGGCTCATGACATAATCCAGATGGCACCATGATGACTTAACAAGAAGACATTGTTATACACAGGGATGCCAAAATACAGCATTTACAAATTTTGTAAGACTTGCCCTGTTCCTCCATTACTAAAACGTCATCTAACTCTTACATTGAATGACTTGCCCTGTTCCTCCATTACTGAAGCGTCATCTAACTCTTACATTGAATGACTTGCCCTGTTCCTCCTTTACTGAAGCGTCATCTAAATCTTACATTGAATGACTTGCCCTGTTCCATCCATTTCTGAAGCGTCATGTGTTGGCGCTGAGTGAGACGAAGTTGAAAGGTAAGGGCGAATGTGAGTTTGGTGTGGTAAGTGGAAGAAAGTCTGGTGTGGAGGAAGGTAGGGCACGAGAAGGTGTGGTCTTGATATTGAGTGATCGGTTGGTTAGTAGCGCTACCGAATGGAAGGAGTTGTCCCCAAGATTGATGTGGGTGAAAGTTAAGTTAGGCGTAGAAAGATGGGCATTTGTGAGTGCTTATGGACCTGGCAGCGGGAGGAGTGAAGAGGAGAGGGAACAATTCTGGACTGACCTGAGTGAGTGTATTGAGAGTTTTGGAGGTAATTTCTATGTAGTTGTACTGGGTGACCTTAATGCGAGAGTTGGAGATGTAGTGGTGGAGAATGTGATAGGAAGGTATGGCGTTCCCGGTAGAAATGACAGTGGAGAAAACCTGATAAGTCTGTGTATGGAGCAGAAGTTGGTGGTCAGGAACAGGTTGTTTAAGAAGCGAGATATTCACAAGTAAACATGAGTAAGGATGACCCATGGTGCAATGGTGGAGAGAGCACTAATGGATTTTGTGCTGATATCGAGGAGAGTGGTGGGGAGGCTGTTGGATGTGCGGGTGTTGAGAGGGGAGGGTGGAGGAGTGTCTGACCATCTGCTGGTGGAAGGTAGATTAAGAGTGGAGAAGACGTGGAAGGGCAACAAACGAGTGGGAGGAGGAAGAGTGAGTGAGTGGACTGAACGTGAAAAGTAGAGCCGAAGAGTTCCAGCAGGCGTTGAAGGAAGAATATGACAACGTGAGAGGACAGGATCTGAGAGATATGGAAGAAGAATGGGAGACGCTAAGGGATGCGTTGCTGAGATGTGCGAAGAAGATGTGTGGTGCGCGCCGTGTGGGCGGGTGCAGGAGGAAAGGCTGCGAGTGGTGGAACGAGGAGGTCAAACTGGCGGTGACACGGAACAGAGGTGCGTTTGAGGAGTGGCTGCAGGTGAAGTCGGAGGTGGCTTATGGAAGCTACAAAGAGAGGAGAACCGAGGTGAAGCGGTGGTGAGGAGAGCCAAAAGGGACGCTGATGCCAGGTGGGGCAGACGGTTGTGCTAGAATTTGAGGAGAACAAAAAGATGTTCTGGAAAGAGGTGAAGAGGGTGAGAAAGGGAGAGACCGGAAAGGAGGAAGTGGTAAAAGATGAAAACGGCCAGTTGTTGTTGGAAAGTGGTAATGTACGGGAAAGGTGGGCCGAGTATTTTGATGAGTTGTCGGATGTCGAGGATGACAGAGAGGCTGACATTGTTGCTGTGGGTGGTGGTGCTCGGATGCCAGTTTTGGGAGAAAGACTTGTTGCGGACATTAGTAAGGAAGAGGTGCAGGAGGCGGTGGGCGTGATGAAAGCAGGGAAAGCTCCTGGACCGAGTGCCTGAAGAAGGGGGGAGTAACGATTGTCGAATGGTTGGTGAGGTTACTGAACTTGTGTTTTGCGGCAGGCGTGGTACCGAGTGAGTGGCGCAGTGCCTGCATTGTTCCGCTATATAGGGCAAAGGAGATAAAAATGAATGCTGCAACTCGAGAGGTATCAGTCTGTTATGTATGGTTGGTGTGTTGTACGGGAAAGTGCTGATCAAAAAGACTAGAGACTGTACGGACTGCACAATTGGAGAGGAACAGTGTGGTTTTAGGAGTGGTAGAGGGTGTACTGATCAGATTTTTGCAGTGAGACAGGTATGTGAGAAGTATCTTGGCAAAGGAAAGGATGTGCTCTGGGCCTTCATGGATCTGGAGAAAGCATACGACAGAATTTACAGGGAAGCGCTGTGGTGGGTGTTGCGTTTGTATGGAGTGGGCAGACATCTGTTGAAAGCAGTGCAGAGTTTCTATGCTGACAGCCGAGCATGTGTCAGAGTGGGGAGCGAGGTGAGTGATTGGTTCACAGTGTAAGTGGGACTGAGACAAGGCTGCGTGATGTCTCCCTGGCTGTTCAACTTCTATATGGATGGGGTGGTCAGGGAGGTGAATTCGAGTGTGCTGGGTCGTGGCTTGGAAATGTTGGAAGCGAATGGGCGGAGTTGGCAGTTGAGCCAGTTGCTATTTGCTGATGATACGGCCCTGGTTGCGTATTCGGAGGAAAAGCTATGTAGGCTAGTGTCTGAGTTTGGTAGAGTGTGTTAGAGAAGGAAGCTTCGAGTGAACGTGGGTAAGAGTAAAGTAATGAGATGCTCGAGGACTGTCGATGCAAGCAAAATTAGTATCACCCTAAATGGAGAGCTCCTGGAGGAAGTTCAGTGTTTTAAGTATCTGGGCTCCCATGTGGAGAAAACTGAACTAGTGGGAACCGAAGTGAAAATGCGAGTGAAGGAGGGATGTAAAGTGTTGAGTGTACTAAACGAGTGTAATGAGCTGTAGGACGCTGAGGATGGAAGCAGCGAGAGGGCTGTACAAGGGTGTTGTTGTTAAAACTGTACTCTACGGAGCTGAGGCTTGGGGGGTGAGAGCAGAGTAGAGAAGAAGGTAGAATGTGTTCGAGATTAAATGTTTGAGGAGCATGGCTGGAGTCACTCTGAGAGACCGGATCACCAACGACGTGGTTCGAATCAAAACAGGGATGGTGAAGAAGTTGGAGGACAGAGTGGATTCGCGTGTTCTGAGATGGTTCGGGCACATGGAGAGGATGGATGAAGGGAGATTGATGAGGAGGGTGATGAATGCGGAGGCGAGTGGTCGCAGGCCTAAAGAACGACCGAAGTTTGGGTGGATGGATGGTATGAAGTAGGCGTTGGGAAGGAGAGATATGAATGTGGAGGTGGCGAGAGAGCGTGCAATGAACAGGCGTGAAGGGAGAATGGTTGTGAATGGTTGATTTTGACGCTGCTCTGATGTGCTTTCCCGCCCCTGGCATCCCGCTGTCGGGATGGTCGTTGGTGGGGAGGGCCTGGCCATTATGACGCGGCGGGGGTAAACCAGTGAAAACTGTTGGACCCTGCTGCTGACGACGGATCCTCGGACTGCACTCGTGACCCAGAGTGTATATTGAGGGGGTACCGGCCAGACCCTTTAGCACAAAAGGGCTAAGTTGTGTGAGTGTGAGCGTATGAGGGTGTGAGGTGCACCTTGCCGTCGGCCACCCCCCTTTCTGGGGGATGCGGCCTAGTGTCTGTATCTGTATCTAACTCTTACATTGAATGACTTGCCTTGTTCCTCCATTGCTGTAGCGTCATTTAACTCTTACATTGTATGACTTGCTCTGCTCCTCCATTACTGAAGCGTCATCTAACTCTTACATTGTATGACTTGCCCTGCTCCAAGCTGAGATTGCCGACCATGTCTTGCTTGAGGGACAGTGTGAACACTTCTTCGGCGTTTTTGACTAGTTCAAAGGAATAGAGTTGACCTGCAGCGGAGGAGGGAAGATTACTCAGAGAATATGCATCAACGAAAAATTAATATCATCTATACTTATTTAGCGACTATAAATAATCCCACTGGCTAATCCGGAAAATATTTTTGAAAAAATGGGACTTTATGTATTGTCGTCTACATTTCAACTCATGAATTGAGAATCATCTAAAGCCTGCAATACAGAATGTTCACGAAGACTTTTCGTGTGGCTTCATTGAAGCACCGCTCGCACCACACTCTCCGTCTCCGTCACTCCCCCCACCCTACACTCATCGCCCCCTGCCCCACGCACACCATTCCGCTAACCGCCCAATACTCACCATTATTCTCCACGCACCAAAATCACCATTCTACTCCATGCCCCTTCACTCCCCATTCCGCTTACCGTCCTAAACTCACCATTATTCTCAATGCATCAAACACACAATTCCGCTACACGCACCCAACTCACCATTCCGCTACACACCCTTCACTCACTATTCCGCTCCTCATCCCTCACACAATCACTCCACGCCACACACTCACTCTCACTATCCCCGCCCGCGTGGCTTCATAAACGCATCGTTCGCACCACACTCGTCATCATTCCTCTCCTCACGCTCACCGTCACTCCTCACACCCTAAACTCATCATCACTACCTTCCCAAACACGGAACTCCGGTCCCCGCACCACACTCACCATTCAGCTTCCCGCCCCATACTCACAATGACTCTCCACACTACCAACTCGCCATTCCACTCCCCATCCTACACACCATCACTCTCCTCGTCACATACACACACACATCATAATTCTCCCTACCCTTCACTACCATCACTCTGCTCGCTCCACACTCGCCATCACCATCTCTAACTCTTACTCTGGAAAGAGAGGGAGAGAGGAGGAGTGCAGAAACTGTGCAGGGTCATCACACCTTCAACTAAGGGAGAAGTGAGACCATGAGTACTGATACTGAATGCAGTTAGGAGATTATGAGGTGCTGGTTGTGGGGTCTAGCCAGCCCGACAGTGACCTACATGCAATGGCCTTGGCGCTGGCAACGACACAAGGATGTGCTTTGCGGTGCTTGTCGAGAGGGCTCAAATTGCCGCAAAACAGTAAGTGCGGCATGCTGTCCTGTTGCTATGTCCGTATAAGGGTGGCGAGAGAGCAGAAGTTCAACACTTGTTTAAATAACTAACTACTGTAGACAAATCTCACCCCTCTCCGCCTCTCAAGCCCTCAAACGCACACCTTTGGGTCGCGTGATAGAGCTACTACCGCGAGTGAATGCGGGGAAGGCCGTGTTCATGCCGGTAAACATTAGCGTGGGTGAGAAACACTATTATCTTACTAACAAGTTTTGGGAACCATTTGGTCCTGTTAACCACTGGAACCAGAGGCTCAAATTTATAGAGTCGTTTGAGAGCTTACATACGCCGCGTAAAATCACGAGACTTGTGTATAAATTATCAACAACTAGAGACTTTGGAATCAATGAGCCATGCCACTCTCCGGATGTGGTTGTTAGAGACCAAGCTTACAGCGTAATTAGGGCGCATTTAAAGCAGATGAATGGGAGAACCTAATACCCGGGTACTCGGTCCTGAATGAGCAATGATTGATTGTTCATGGCCACAGCCCAGCTGGTGGAAATGAGGCCCTAAACAAAACCCCACAGCCCAGAACGGTGGTAGCCAAAGGTGGAGACGAGGAAGGCAAAGGCTTTTCTCTATCTTGTCCCACCTACTTAAAGACTGTACCCAATGCAAGGGCACCAGTAAAAAATAGTAACCCTCGGTAGCATTCTGTCGCTCTTGGCAAAATTCTAGACATAAATGACAGAGTCCGGTCATATATGTTCGCATGCAAACTGCTCGCTGGAGCCCGTTAAGCGCGGTCCTATAACTAGGGTGCTGGGGCCCGAGTTACTGGGGGAAGAGAGGATGAACATTACTCAGCAGAAGAAGGACACTGTATGAACAAAGGGGACCTGTCCGGGAGAATCCCCTGGGGATGAAAAGAATGCGTGAACGGTCTATGGGGACACTTTAAGAGAGAATACGCAGAGCGACGAAAGCGATTACGACAAAAAAAAAGATATCCGAAAAAATAAACAAAAAAAGTTACCAACACTACGAATTATTAATAAGACTCACGTCAAAAGACGAGCCAGATTGATCCCGCCAAAAAAGAGAAAAACAGCGTATGACTACTCCCTTAGCGGAACCGAACAGTGTGCATCACGGAAAGGTAGTGCAGGGAATCAACCTTGAGTTGCACCCTGGAAGCAAGCAAACCAAACAAGCAGCCAAACCTCTCGCCAACTGCAGCAGGAAAGGGACGTTTAGAAAACTAAAATGCCCATGTGCAAGCTAGCAATGGTTCAGGACATCAAAATTCGCCTGCCGATCAACGAGACACGCTATCACAAGAGAAATATCCTTGTGCAAAACCAAACCAGTAAAGGACAAACTGTCGAGAAACCCAAACATACCCACGAAACTACGAACCGCATGAGCAGACGAACAAACCCAACCCAAACTGAAGAGTCCCCCCAGCTGAACTAAGCCACACAGCTACTCACCAGATTAGACCAATCTGGTGGGAAGCCTCTTCTAGACGAAATCAGTAGGGACTTCCAGCAAACAATTGAGAACCCAGGAACAATCAGCGGAACCCCACACATATCATTAAGAGCCCTGACTACAACACAGAACACCTCCAACAGGAGGAACAGCACCTCCGTAAGATAAACCCAAACCTCTGTCAACCCTCCCTGAAAACAAGCTGACTCGAAGAGACACCAGAACAACTCCTATGGTTGCAGGACTATGTTAAGTAGAACCAGGGCTCCACAGGCAGCAGATTTTTGAATGCATCTGTCAACCGGAAACACTTGCAAAGCATTTGGAGTATCCAACACCTAAAACGCTCCGCAGCAACCAAACCAGAGTGATCCAACAACCAGCAACCTAGTCGGCGACTCAAATAGGGAGGGACTTCGGACACACATAACAAAGCTCTCCCGTATGAGCAGAGCTGTGTCACACGTGACTTTGAACAAACGCATATCAATTATGGTGTAGCGGAGAAAACGTTTTTTTCCTGTCGAAGTGGCGAGCCCGCCTCTCCAAGCCTTCGTGACAAACTCCACAGCCCTGATAGACACTGAAGGATGGGAGCAACAGAGGCATCGTCGTCGGCCCTCTTCTTTCCTCAACATCACCATTGAGGCACACATCAAGGTCACCGTCCTGAACAACCGAGTCAGGCACTGTGGAATGCAGTCTGTCAGGTTCGTCCAGCCGTGGGACTCTTCATAAATAAGAGGAAGCTATTCACGCGAGACAGCGTGTACCTCAAAGCAGCTGAAATGCTCAATTTGACGAACGTGCTCCACTCGAGGTTGTCCAAGAACTTGAGACAGCCCATCTACCACGAAGACTCTAAAATCATAAACGAGGATACCACGAAAGCCGTAGATATTCAGAGACTCTAATGCCGCATCCCTCGGAGAGGGGTCGACACACTACAGGGAGATATCAGAAAACCTCAGAAATCACAACGGGCAAAAAAATGAAGATAAAAAACCCAAGCACTGGGAAACTATCGCAACCAAAGCCATTGTCACAGAGTCTGAGCACACCAACAGTTCCAACGACGCCAATAAAAACAGATGTATCCCCAAAAATGACAAGCCTCTGACCCGGGACCCGCGATCTCAATTATGTCAGAGAATTCCGCGATGGCCACCAGCACTACCACAGACAATGTTGATAGACCTGGTAGACTTGTGCACGCCATCAGCCCTAGCGAAAGCAGCACGTACGACCCCGAAACAGACACTGAGATCTCTCTTACTGAGATGGTTATCTCAGTATGAGAGATCTTTGTTTCCTTGACAATGACGTCGACGGAGAGAGAATAGAAGCAGAGCTTCCTCAAGCCTACCTCCTCAAAAATGACTGTGACGCCTACCCAACAGCAGCGAGGACAACTTTGACATCTGTAATGAAAAAAGGCGGTGGGGGTGACAGTGAGGCTGATGACAGGGACCTCCAACCACTTTCACGTTTAAACCAGCAACCACCACCCTATGTAAACCAGGAACCACCGCTTCAGGGCAACGCGAGTGAATCCGCCGAATCGGAATCAACGTGGACGGCGTATGGATGCAACGACTCAATGCATGATTAATAGGGAACAAACAAGAATAATCTGGTGCCTAGATGTTACCAAAATGCCTAACATAATTGGCATCACGGACACTTTAATCTAGACGGAAGAGATCGATTTCGAAGAAGAGTTCAAACTACAGGGAAACAGCCTCTATTGAAAGGATGAGACTAAGGAGGTAGGTATCGCAATCTAGGTGCAATCACCTCCGGTCCACTTACCATACTATTGACACCCGACGTGAAGTCACGCTGTTGAAATCGAGATTACCGCCAGAACGGTCCACATACTCCTATTATAACGGCCACCCCCCAGACTGTAGACATCGATCATTCTATGTTTATATACAAAAAGACTTGTAACGAACACTATTTTATCGAGGGGTGCGTAGAGTGTGTCCCTTGAAGCGGTGCAGGGATTAGGCCTGTTAAACCCTTAGCTCAAATTTCAAGGATGTCCCTTGCCTGGCATATATTAATTCCCCTCCGATGTTTGTTTTTACTGAAGCAGGTGGCCTTTTCTCGGATTGTATAACGTAAGAGACATTGACGAATTCAGGGGCCATTCACAG
>SDVV010008129.1:0-17369 GCA_016164225.1 Gammarus roeselii | reverse complement strand
CTACTGCGGATCCTTGGGGCTCTGAAGCAGGGTAGGTAGTGTGTTATTCCTCCTTACTGCCATCCGGGGAGAGCTGAGGCCATATATCCTCAGCACCCTAGAGCTCCTGTACCTCCTGTGGCACCCGTACATACCATAGACGTTTGCCGCGTAAAGGACTTTGACTTTGCGCAGTAGTAAACCTAACTCGAACATTGAAAACGAATAAAAACAAAGACCAACATGATGCAGCACTGTTTGCTGGTTTGACATTCGGCGCCAGAGGGACGATGGCTCCAGCGTGCTAGAAAGCCTCGTCACTCTAATCAATCTTATCGTGCTAATGGACTCGAAAATTTTCATCCCCTTCACCTCGTCAACAACTTGAGCCGTAGGTAAAACATGTATAGGAAAGACATGAATGTTACAGCCTAACTTAGAGGAAACTCTCAACCCTACGTGGGCGTGCACCGTGCACTGACTCCCCAAACCTGCTCTGTGAGATTTTACCGCCTTTAAACTTGGCGCGGCGCATGTGCGTTCGAGTGTTGGAACGAGACTACTTGCATTTTTATTCATTTCATGCATGTAGGTATTTCGTTAGACAAGTCATGAAAAAATTTATGATTTATTACTTTCGAAGGTGAAGTCAACAAGTCGTAATGCCTCTCGTACGCTCAGCTTGGCTGGGTGCGATTCTACTGAAGTCGAATTCGACAAAAGAATGGAGGGAGTGAGTTGTTTAAATGTTGACTAATTTGCTCCTCTTTTGTTGTGTGTGCCCGCCTCAAGTCTCCCTGTGACACGAGATTTTGGCCTTACGTAACTGCCTATAACTGTACAACACTGGAGTTCAGTTGTCCGGCCATATCATAAAGATTTCTATGATACCAGGAACTTGTCATGTTTACTGTTCAAAATTTACATGATATTCTAAGCCGGCGACAGGTATACCATGCGTGCTGATACACCAAGGAAAATTATTCGAAATTTCTACGTCCTGCCTAGGGCCTTGCATACACATAGGCTGAAAAATGCCCCGAGACGACTACGCAGTCTTTCTCGTGTTTGATGGTAGAGCCCAAAGTGTTTGATGGTATGCTTGGGCGCACTCTCTGGAGGGAAACAATGATCTAATGTTGGTAACGCAGTTTCCATTTACAGCGATGATAACTTTTGTGGTGTTATGCTGGAAGTTATTTGGTTTGCGAACATATGCTTATTTGTGTGACGCTTGATCAATGAGAAATATGGCTAATTTATGTGAAACAACCCCGTTGAAGGAGGAATAAATGGAGATTGAGTGTTGACCGGTAGGAAGCACGATTGTTTTGACAATAGGTCGATCGAACATGTATTCGTGTCATGGTTTTTTGTGAGCGCTTTAGAGCAAGCAAAGCTGTAGGGCACGGTATAATCTTTTTTACACCATATTTTGCATAAATAAACTAAATAGATGTGTTCTTCATTGTCATGTGTCAGAAGAACGCTGCTTGGTTTTGCCTGCTGCAATCGTATATTTACGCTAACATCCAATAGATGACTGTTACTACCGGCTACATCAAAGTTTAGTGGTCCCATCATATGTTTACCATGACGTACACGCCGTGGCCGAGTGGTTAGCGTATTCAACTGCAGTGTCAGCCTCTGGTGCTGCATGTCACGAGTTCGAGCCTCGGCATGGACACGGCGGTCTTTTTACGGGTAGATTGGACACCTCCCCCCTCTGTTTGCCGCATCTTAGCCAACCCCCTAACTAGGGGGGAACTGTATGTCTATACATACACTTTCTAGAATCCTAACATCATTTTTGTTTTGATTAGCGAAATTCGCTGCGACGATGGTATCTGGATTGGGTGTTTGCAGGGATTTATAAATCATATTAAACCCTTTATTGTTTAGATCGGAGCTTTTCATGGATATGTAGGCGTTGAGATTATTGTATGTATATGTATAGACATACAGCCGTTTTTCCCTAGTTAGGGGGGTGGCTAGGTTAGGCAGACACAGAGGGGGGAGGAGCCCAATCTCCCCGCCACAAGACCGCCGTGTCCCTGCCGAGGCTCGAACTCGCGACATGCAGCACCAGAGGCTGACACTGCAGTCGGATACGCTAACCACTCGGCCACGGCGTGTACGTCATGGTATACATATGATGGGACCACTAAACTTTGATGTAGCCGGTAGTAGTCCTGTATAACAGTTTCCTTCACACTGAACACCATTTAGGAATAGAGTGAATTTGGAACATGCGATGAAAAAATCCGTCAAAGAGTGTAACACTTGCAGCGGCGGCCAACGCGCTTCCATCTGCATTTCTAACACGGATTGTCACTTCGGCAGTTAGTAACGAGCTCAAGTCAACCATTTCATTTTCCGACCCGGGAATATGAAATTCTATAAAGGAATCTGCAATTCTTCCATCATACAGGCTGCTGTTTGTACTTAGATAATTTCTTTCAAATTTCGACTCTATACTTGATTCAATTAAATAATTCTTGTTGACTGAGGGAAACGTATCAATCACTCCCATTTCATAGTTTTCCGTAGGGGCTTCTAGCCTTGTCACGTTGAGATGATCCGCTAAGCATGTCGGTATAGAACCTTACCCGAAATTAACGTCAATGGTGCATGAATGGTGGTATTTATTAGTAATTAAATATTGGACGACACGACTCCATCTTTCTTAAACGGTTCTTCTTTGATTTACTTTTTTCGTCACTTTTCCTGCAATCTTGCCTCTAACCATGGTTTCTTTACAACATGTTTGAGTGTAGCAAACCCATGTTCCTTGCTTGATTTTAACATATCTTCCTGCTCCGAGTAATTGTGTGCTATGTTTCGACCCATATCGGCAGCTGCAGGCAGTACAGTTTTTCGTAGAAAATTCAATGCACGTCTTACAAGACTGGCTATTGTTGAGAAGAATCCGCTACTCCCTCTGGAACGATATCGGACTTGTGAATTTGTCAATGTCAAGTAAACTTCCACCGCGTATTTTGTCACGTTTCGCGAATAAAGCTTCGTATTGTTAGTACGACGGATATGCAAATATCACCCTCATGATTGCTAGTTACCAATTACCTTATTTATATCCTGCGTTATACTTATATGGCTCTAGCTTCTTTTAAAATGCAATACGCATAGACTCTATTCACCATCCATGAATGATGTGATACCGCTAACACCATCACGTAGATTGATGGAAATGGAATCAATATGACGACGCTGTAATTTTTTTTATATTTGACCTATGCACGCGTAAATAAATGAGATTTTTCCATTGGAATAACATCAAGAATATTGACTTGATTGTCGCCCATAAAACTGCGTGAAACGATATCTGAGGAAACATTTATGTAGCGTATATTATCGTTCGTAAAGGACATTTTGTCGCTTACGGCACCTTCACCGACTTTGTATGTACACATCGCTCCACCCATTAAATCAGTCGTTCTATCTCCAACAAAGAACCAATTCACCGTAGCTTCAGTTTATTTGAATTGCGACTTATATTGTAGAATAAAAGCGTTGAACTTTATGCGTTGTGTAGCACTAACACTATCGTACGTTTTCTGGTTATGGATGTTTTTGTATTGTTCATGCTGATTTTGGCTTGTCTGGTAATTGACACCTTTAGCTGCTGATATTGTGGCGTCGGACTCTAGCAACATACTGTAACACTTTGATTGCAAGCCAATTATTTCACTCTGGTAGTCATTGACTGTTTCGCTTTTCAGTAGTCCGAGCTGTTCTCTCTTTGCTTCATCGTACAAGGTATGATTTTTGGGGTAGTTGGAGAAGTCCATGTATTCAGCCAGAGGAGCTTGCCGCATTTACACCTCAATGTCATCCACACCTTCGAACTGGAGCAGCAACGAGTCTGTGTCAGAGTAGATGAGCGAGACGTTGTTACCGTATTTGGGTTTCGGAGTGCCGTGAAAGAAACGGAGACTTTTGCTTTAGCTTTTTCAAGCACATAGATTCCAACTTGGAGTGGGTGAACCATTCGGACATTTTTCTGCTTGAGGATCATGACTGTTTCAGGGCCGATGGCGTAGCAGTTTTTTATGACAAGGTTCGCAGCGTGTTTTCGGAACTCGTTGGTTGTGCACACGACCTTTGCCTCTAGGCTTCTGTTGAGCGGATTGAACAAAAACTTGCCGTATGTACTATTCGATAAGAGCTTATATAGGGACTTATCGAAGGAGCTTGTAGACTCCTGACGTTTTTGGATATTTCTCACAATGAAGGATTTGAAGACAGGTTCCTGTTTGATTCGAAAAATTCGATGAATCTTGGCGACTTCTAGTCCTTGTCTGAGGAGTACTTGCAATAATTCCAGGGCCACGAGGTAGTCAGGTAGATGACGAGCAACCAGCTTATGATCTTCTCGTTTCCTGGTTTTGAGATGTTTCGAGCCTGCCAAGAGATTTTTTGTGAAGAGCGAAACATAGTCCAAGCTGACTTCTGTGTGATGTAGCAGTAGTGGCAGCTCTTCTGTTTTCCGTTCAGCTTCGTCGCAGATTTGAGTATCGATACAGACAATGTACGTGTACTCGCCAGAACAGTCCGCGTTTACGAAGTCGAATGCTTTAATTTCTTCGGGTGTGAGCTCTTGGATTTCGCCAATGGTAAGAGGCTCACTCAAGCATCCACCATAAAGACGGTTAAAGTCCCACAGTGCTGTTGAAAACACAAGTAGTATAGGGCCAAAGTCTTTGCATCGGGGATCGTTTATCTTGGTAAGACCTTTCGTCAATGTCACAAATACGCCTCTTGTATTTTTGACAATTAGGTTGAGTAGATCGATATTTCTGACCAGCTCCAGTTTCATCTTGCCTTCGTAGAGGGCAGCTTGCACTGCAAAGCCGGGGGCCTTCGCAAAATGGACGGGGTCTAGGGTGTAGTTGCGTGTCATGGTCTCCCTAAACATTTGGAAGACTTCGACCAGTAGCTACGTGTCGATGAGGAGGTATATGATCATGTAGTCACGCAAGGTCTTGCAGTTGGCTGCCTGCGACATTTCAATCACTTCAGCCTTGTTGCGATAGGATGTCAGTTTGGTCCAACACAGAATCCGATGTGATGACCTCATAGCAGAAATTATCTTTTCGAGTAGCAGGTCTAGAACCTTATCACTGAAGCCGAGACTTGTTAGATAGATGAGATTTGAGGAGCGGCATGTCATGGCCACTGTCTCCAAGATTTTTGACAAGACTGTCTAATCTTGAGTTGAGGAACTAGTACGAGTCAATAAACTTGACACCGTACTTCCTCGTGCCGTTGTTCAATGACACAA
Organism: Gammarus roeselii; assembly: GCA_016164225.1. Classification (NCBI taxonomy): domain Eukaryota; kingdom Metazoa; phylum Arthropoda; class Malacostraca; order Amphipoda; family Gammaridae; genus Gammarus; species Gammarus roeselii. Next base: position 12,088 of record SDVV010008129.1, on the reverse strand, counting down.
GAGATGCTGAACATTTTGTCTGACTGTTTCGGTAACACACGGATATTCGAGAAGTTAGTGCCGTCCAATCCTCTCAACATGAAGATCATATCATAGGCTGATGAAATTTCAATTAAAACACGGAGCCCCAATATAGTTGCCAGTTGTCACTTATTCATTTGGTCCGAAGACGCCCTCGATGTAATGATTATGGTGGCGAACTCGTTATTTACCTTTTTCTCCTAAAGTTTCCCCGCAGCATTCACATGTTTTGCTTTCGCAATATTTTTTAAAGTCTTGTTTTGTGAGGACGGGTTCGGGGTACAATGGTAAGGTAGACATATAATCATTTTTATCCAGCAACATATTCTTGACGAGATGAGGTTTCATCTCCTCAAGGGGGACTGAAGTCTAATCGACTACTTTGTGCCCTACAATTTTGCCGTCTTTATCCATTTGAGTATAACTGTACATGCACAACTTGTGTATGTTACCTACATGTTTTTACCTCTTGGCATTGCTCCAGAACAGATTCACAGTATTAATAACAAACAACGGGCGGTTTCATTGTTGCATGCATGACTGAGAATTGGTACATTTCACCTTCTGCAGGCATACTGATGTTTACCAAGCTTGTGCTGGACGAACACAATTTTACGTGTTCAGCTTTTTTGCTTTCATTCAGGCCCTGCATGCAGAATGGACCAAAAAAAGTAGTCTCGTTTCTCTGAATAGTTGCACAAATGTAGAAAACAGGGAATGAGCGCGACATGGTTGGCTTCTAAGATTTGCACAAGATTGATCCTGCGCTCCTCACTGGCTCCTAAACTGCCTCTGTTTTCACTGACAAGACTATAACCTTCCTTCTCTGTTGTTATCTGATATAATCTAATGTTAACCTCACGGTCCCTTTCTATAACGGGTAAATCTTTTAAAGCCACAGGTTTGTTCAAGGCGAGTTTTGGAAAGTTGAAGTATGTAGTTTTGTACGGGAGATGAGTAAATTCTGATTCACGTTTAAAATTTGAGAGGTGTGTATTTTCAGACATGGAAGTGGGCAATCATGCTAGTGAGCACACAATTATTGTTTTTATTTGACGTTGACAATGTGGTGCCGGCCTGGACAATTTTTGGGCCAAGGAGCATAGTCGCCAAGAAGTTCAGTTCCTTCAACACCCGTCTTGTAGAATTTGAGCACTACATTTATTACTGTATTAATGCTTCAGCCACTACCTTATCGCTCCTGTTTTTCTAATTTATTTTGTAAATCTACCTCTAAATCCTCAATCAGTTCAGATAGCAAAGTGGTTTTTGTTAGCTGGATAGCTTTAGGGATTTTTGTTGGCTGGATAGCTTTTGTCCTTGTCATCTAGAGATGCATCCTCCATTATTTTGCATATTTTAACATTAACGATGCAATGTAGTCTTTGGAATGAGCTTATTTTAGGTTCAATATGTTTCGCTAATTCCTCACGTCCTAATGTAATCAAGGAAGATATGTTGACATGTTCAGTGTATGAAATAAATTTTGATGTGACAAAATTGATTTTCAAAATATCTAAAGGGAGGCATATGAAAGATAGGCTTACGCAACGGAGCCGAATCATCAGTCGTCTAAACACCGGGCTGTTCCGAAGACGGATCAGCAGCAGCACCGGGTTGCGGGCTGGCGCTAGGGCTTGCGGACATAGCGAGGCTTGCGCTAGGGCATGCGAGGGACGGACATACCTCATTTCGGTATGGGGCGCTAACACTCGCTGCATCCTCCAACAGTGGCGTATCCGCCATCACCGTATCGTTTTGGTTCATCCTACAAGAATAAAACTATACAAATTAGATTAACAAATAACGAAGATGTCTCAAAAATAATAATAAATAGACTAACAAAGTAATAGAAAGATATCTTTAAATGAAACTTGAAATAGACTAGTTAGAACTGGCAGTGCTTACATCGAGAGTAGAACAACTGTCCGTCACAACTGTACGATAACATGGGCAAAAGGCTTTCCATACACCACCAGAGGTCATACGCTGCCAGATGTACGGCAACAAAACCTTATCAAAACTAAATGTAAAACTAAACCGATGTACGTGTTGTAACCTGTATGCCAGCCTTCAGCGGTGAGGTCATATAAAACTGGCATCGCTGATGCGGTGGACACACACATCATCAGCTTCTCGTCGAGTTAACATCCTCCTCCTCAAGATTGATCATCAAGCCTAAAAAATGGAGTTGATAAAAGTTGGAAATCTTGCAGTGACCTATAACCGGACTCCCCATAGGTTTGCATTCATTGAAGCGGGAAATTTTATGTGAAAGACGCTAACAAAATTCAAAGTTATTATGAAGATTTTGAAGATGAAGGAAGAAATATCGCTTGTGTTCTTGAACAATAAATCAAAACTGCACAAGTCCAGAATTGTACTAAGTCCCGACTTTATAGTTACCTTCCTCAGTCAAGTGGTTACGATGCTGGAGCGTAGAACATCCGTCACTTGAGCAAATCTCGGAAGACAAGCCCCTAACGATGGATTTACCAGACAGATCATTTTATAACGCCTTCTCAACCTATGTTGAAGATGTTCCTGAAAAAATATGTTGACACTTGATATAAACGTAATAATTTATTACATAAAAAAAGCGTAAAAATATTTTGTGTACACTAACCTTTGTAATGCATCATGTCTGACTTTGTACAAGTCAGTTTCTGTAGTCTGCCACGGTTGTCAGAGTTGCCATGCTTGAGGCTGCGGCCGTTGCTGGTAGTGATGTACAGGCAACGGATGACGCCGGTAGTTTGGGTTACCGTTGGGCGATGACTAGTGAGCGGATAGCCCTGATACGGGTGATTTGCTGGAGGGTACTGCGTCGGTCTGCACGTGATTTTTTTTATGTATTTAGAAACCATATAACTCGGTTTTTGCTCTCATGGATAGTAGTTTGAATAAAGAGTTCATAAATATGTAGACATTTCCGTTAAACACACCTTATCATCCCTGAAGTTCCGGGTTGGTCTGGCCTGCCCACGATCGAGTTGTAACCACGATCTGTTGAATAAAGATGGTAATGAATTACCGAAGATAAAATCGATTGCTGGAAGAAACATACGGAATCCACATTGATTGATGTCAAAGATGGTGGCATGACCGATCTAACTTTAGAGATGTAAATAGCCTACGCTTATAATTGACCAAGTGACGCCAAATGGGTCCTTGATTTCAGCACATCCTTGTTGTAATACATTTGCAGAGAAGAGAAAGTATATATAAATTAAAGGTTCATTGAAGAATAGTTAATCGTGTATCATCTGTTGGGTAAGATGGAGACTGTTAGGTATCAGGATATTAATATTTTCAACAAGCCCGCACGATTGTTTGTGAGCGGGTTCTTGCCTAGGAGGAAGAGTGTTCTTGTTGGAAAAATATTCACTAAATACATTGATAGCTTCTATGAGGTGGTCGTTTCGGGGCAGAGCACTTTCCTGTGAGGAAACACGAATAGATTAAAATTCATAGAGGACAACTCATTCGATCCATTATCCAAACAAACTTAATGTAAACTCCTTGTAGTGTATGACGATTTCATGTTAGAATCAGAGTCTCTACGTATCATTGCAATTTTTTTTGTCGGGGTCGCCACGTAAATATCAGTGAGATATATTTAAACCAATCGCTCTTTGACTCTGTTCCATTCCACCGTACAATTTCTTTGATTACCACACACTTTCTTATCCTGCGTATGCGCAATATAAATCAATTACGTTACTTGGGCAAAACATTCCTTGCAAAGGACAAGATTGAATAGTTTATCTCCGTATACAAGATGCATGTGGAACAAAAAACATAGGGGAACATCTTGGTTGATTTCACACACCAAAGTGATTCGAAACTCTTGATTAGAGCACAAATTGCAGGACATTAGTTTGAACAAGTGTTGCCTCTATAAAAGAAAATGTATGCCAGATTTGAGATTAGTATTGAAATAGAATGGAGTGTCTACTACAGTCCAGAGGCTGTTGGGTCATACTCTATCTACATCCTAGTTATACGAATATTTGTCCATCTACAACAAGGCGCGATGATGAAAAATATCTACAAGGGTCAGAGACTTTAACATGATTTAAACAAGCTCCCTTGAAATGTACCAGACACATGTTCACAGCTGTGCGTCCTGGATCGATTTTATGTGCGGATGTTGCCTGTATTAAAGAATATGCAGATAAAATGACTGAATGATATATTTATTGATCGTCATTGATATATACAGCAAATATCTGTGAGCTCAACCCTTGAAAGCTATTACATTCAAAAATATGATTGCAGCACTTGAATACTATATTCAACGAACTAGTATGGCTAACAACTCTGATCTGTTCAGATCAGGGAATCGAATTTATGGACTAAAGCTTTGAAGCTCATTTGACCAGCAGGAACATATCTATTTATTACACCTACAACAAGGCCGTTAAAGCATCACCTGCTGAACGGGTAATACGGACTACAAAACTGAAGTTTGGTAAATATATGGATTTTAAAAAGACGGAACGCTATATAGATGACTTGCAAACAATTGTGAACCCGTACAAAATGACACCACATTCATCATTGATGGGCCGGGTCCCTTTTGACGTTTATTTGTTGAACGACCCAAGAGATATTCAGGCACTGTTTTCCGAAATGTATAAACTACGACCTAAAAGAATTAAAGGGCCCAATACACGACTAAAGGTAGGAGCGTACGTATGCTCACTGTGCAGTGATCCCAGTCTCGAGACATTCAGGAGAGGACACGAACCAAAGTTCACGAAGGAAGTATTTCGTATTTCACGTATTAGTCAAAAACATTACCCTCCGACCTATGAAATAACACCGCTCGATACTGATGAGCCCATCAAAGGTTTTGCCTACAGGCAGGAACAAGTTTAGTGTGACAGACCTGATATTTATGCCATCATGGTCTTGAGTCGAATCAGACGAGGTAGAAAGCAAATCTACGTGATTTACTCGGATTATCCAGACAGCGTACCTACGTAGTAAACTCTTCAAACTATTAACTGATGAAGAAGTTGTAATCATCCGCGAAATATTCACAAATGTACTGAGCGGAAAATTGGTCTGTGACAAGCTAACCAAGTCACTGGTAACTAAATTTAATTTTTATAATAAAATAATTAGGCAATGAAATCGTCCGGGACTAAATCGTCCGGGTACAGATGGAAAACGTAATCAACCGTGCGTGGAGGGTTTGTGTTAAATTCACTATTACCCACTGCAGTGAGTTTCTTGACAGAAATAATTCATGGATGAATCGTTTTACAACCTTGTTCCAAAATCCAAGCTGGATAAGCTTACAGCTAATCATATTGGCGGTAGCGCTACACCATTATCTGTCACAGCAGGGCCAGAAATAGCAGAACATGGCAGTAAATATCGCAGTCAAAGGTTGAACGAACGTTGGGACGATATGCTCAATTTGAACGCTTCGCATGAAATGGCACTAAAATTGTTTAATTTACTCCAAGGGCTATATAGCACTAGTATCACTACAGAACCCATACCGGAACCGATCAAACAAAAAGAGACATAATGGCGATGTTGCAGCACTATGTACAGCCTCATTGCCTCCCGTGGCTAAATCACTGTCCCCAGGCTGCTTCACTATCTTGAAACCGACACAGCACTTATATTTGAATCGAACGGGCTTGTTAGCCATCCCAATGTCCAAAGTCGTATCCACGTTCTCGATCTCCTCAAATGTTTTAATCAATAAGACTGTGATAAGCAAAGATGTCAATGACGACATTCAAAAGTTCCTGGATAAAATGCCTAAAGCATTCTACAAAAATAGACGATTGAATTTTGAAGAACATGAGGAGGACGCGATTGTCAAATTCTGGGACAGTTAATAAAATAACACACGGCTTTGTAACACCGACATAACACTCACAAACATTGTTAAATATTCACTGTATGAAAAAAATCACAGAACAGCATAAACTGCTTCGCGAAACATGTTCGACTATGACAGGGTGAAACATGTATGCCAGCGTATCACTTGCGGCAGGTAGTGCCTCTTCGCGACCAAGAGATAAGGCCTCGTGAGCACCCCAACACTGCAGTCTTGACCATGACTGACAAAATAACATGAGAATAGGAAATAAATAGGGTCCCCTAGCATGGAAATGCTCTAAATATTCATGACACAACCGATAATCATCTACAATACCACGTATCATAACACTGATAATAAAATAAAAAATACATATATATGTTTACCTTATATGTCGCACCTTAGGGGGATGATCAAGCGCAGGTCCACTTCAAGCAACGACACAGATGGCACTGACGCGGTTCAGTGATCGGAGATGCTCTCATTGGCTAGTGAGGGTGGGGCATCGTCAGAGCTCCGCTCACTCACCCACGACTGACACCAACACCCAGGGCACGTTTCGGTGAAATATTTCCCCCCCAAGGCCATTTTGACGACAGGATCTCCAGGGCGTTTAAGGCGACATGACGCATCTTGGTGACGTCATGCATATGTTGCATATAGATGTATACCTAACATGAGTATATATATATATATATATATATATATATATAAAAAACTGAGCTCTGAATAAAACTTCGGAACATCAGCAGGCATGGAGATGTCACGTTTTTCCAAGCATCGTCTAAGGATATATATCATAACTTTACTTATATAATTTTATATCTATTCGATCTAGAAATAAACTCATACATATATAAACAAATCACGTGCGATGTGACATTCGGTCATAATGACAGCATATATATATCAAGCGAAAAGAAAACCATTGCGAATGTCGTATATATAGATAATACAATCTCAGGAAATAACAAACCAATTAAATCAATGCCACGTGTAAATTGATCAAGAGTGATCGGATCGAGTCGTTAGCAAACTTGGAAAATTCATCATTAACGTGTCTGGAAATCAACATTTGTGCAAGAAGTATATGCGTGGGGTTTTAACCTTTCATACTGCATGTATAATATTATGTAACCGTTAGATTTATTATTTAAAAAAATAATCTTATAAAATGTGTGTTGTCATTATCCCTAAGCACTAAGAGGACTAGCGAATATCTTAATGAATTTTAATACAGTGTGCCTAGCATTGAAATGCGATTAAAATACCAAAGGTAACCTATATGTAAATATATATGTTACCGTTCTATTTATATAACCTATTAACATATATAACCTATACCTTATGAATAATCCGAAAGCGATCCGTCCGCACACCTCCGTTCCGCCCCACCTTCGCGCCGCCCGCCCGCCCGACTCCGGTCAACCCTCTACCCACCGCTAATTATCCCTATCTATTCCTTCACTAATCCGCGTCTTGCAGTCATATATACTACTAACACCAAGCAAACAAGGGTGGTGGTGCTTGACAGAGCCGCTTCCGAGAAAGACATGACTCGTTATTAAATGCTGTACAGGAACGCAACTTGATCTCGACACTCTTAGTGGGTAGAAGCTGCTCTTTGTGTGAGTGTGGTCACCTGTGAACCACACACGTTGGGTTCGATTTGTCTATGCTGGGCCGGCATTGTCGTTCAGGAAAGCTTTATTACTTCACCTGGTTGCTGGAGCCTGTGAGCACGGCGTCCGGATGGATATGACCATATTTTCCTTCCAGATGGGCAGGAGCACTTTGGTGGGGCTGCATGAGTGTTGACGCATTCACTCATCTTAACAAAAGTGCTGCGACTGCTAGATCAACGGCCAACGATGCCTAATGATGCAAACTTCAACACATGCCAATCTGGCCAGAGTCTTTTAGATTGAGCCTATAGCAATTGAACTCCGGTGGAAATGAAGCTCCAAAACAAATACAGCAATTGTAACGATGAGCACATATGTACAGGAAACAGTCGGGTAGCATATCACAAGAGATAGAACTCAGTTTGTTAGAAGTTCTTGGGGATTCTCTGGAGGGCATGGGGTTTCGGCTATGCTTGTGTCAGACATGGCAGCGGGGAAAGGCCATCTGCGTGTTTTCTTCATCGGAAGAACAGATTAGTGGTATGATCACTTCATTCAACCCCACGCTGTTGCGCTGAAACATCACGTTCAACAAGGGAATATCCTCTTCCTTAACATTTTAATTATTAAAGTGTCCTACCAATGTCAAATACATTGGCATTCTTCAACATTGTATAACATTTGAAAGAAATATCTCTATGAATTCCTTCCAAAAGCATAGTATTTACCGTCTTGCTTTTTATTACAGCACCCGTATTTCTTTGATTTACTCCGATATGAGCCAACAAATTATTACTTATGCTTATGTAGCAATGCTCCTGCTAGATTATGTAATGTTCTTGCCAACACAATGAAAGACTTTAGTCTGTTTTGATTCACAGTCTCGTGGTATCAGATATGTTGACCCATTCTAATTAGCTGCAATGGAAGCAATCACTGAGGATCTGACGGTAAACTATTGTTTCTTGTTAAACTTGCAACGGTTCACTCATTGCCGCGTAGTTATACCAGATAAATGATTTCAATTCACTCATAGGGTAAATCCACGGCACCTGAAGTATCTTGAACACCCGAATTATTTGAACAGCTTATGTATTTTTTAATAGCTGCTTCGGTTCCGTGGAGAAGATGAAAATCGTGAAGTCATTTGTTGAATAGAAGGGAATTGTCACTCTTTAATAAAGTCTTGAGCAAACGCAAGTAGTTGTGATCCGTATTGCCTTTGTTCGAGTAATCCTGGTGTTGTGCATTCTCACCCTCCTTCGTCTTGTTAATGAGTTTCATTCACGCACGCGTGACATAAGCATCTTTCGAGATAACTTCGTTGCATTTCTAAGTTATGTCAAAGGTCAGTTTTTTCTGGATATATTATCAATACATCTTCTCAGGAGTTGTTGAAGTACACGAGTGATTGTGTAACCACTGCGAACAATCTCCTCATTTTCTCCCTAGGATTCGTTTGCAGACTCCATCGTGGAGTGCCGGTGTTCGGAAACTGGCCTGGTCTCGTCATTCGAAGTGCACAGTTCAGTGCTGGTCGTCTCCTCTCATCTGCTCTGTTCTGCAATCACAGCATTCCAGCATGTCCCAGCTCGACCCTTGGACTGGGACCTCACGCTCGAGTCCTATAGTCCAAACTTCATCGTCAAAGATTCCACTAAAGGTAGTAGAGCTACTGATAACAATTCTTGCAGCAGCGATTCCATCGGCTGCAGCGAATTCGAACATAGGATCAGCGTGAGATTGCGTATCGTTGACGACCAGTTCGTATTTACCGTCGATGGTCTCAACACTGACGTTGTTACAGCTCTCTTCAACGTCTTCTACTTCGAAGATTGGCAATTATACAATAACAATTTACCCTTGTTCACGGCACTTCTCAAGACTCTGAAGTGCGACGATCTGGTGGACATAGAAAACTTGGTATATTCAACTTTTGAGGAAGATTCTCAAATAGGCACGCAAATGTTTGTAGACTGCGAAGACGTTTCTATGCTCAACGACAAGAACAGAGGCCTCAAGTTGTTGGCTTCATTTTTCATGAGGAGCAAAAGCGAGGACGAAGTGCGGCGCACCTTGAATGAATACCAATTTACAGTCTTTGCTACCTACCGTGTGCCCCGTCCGTACATCAGTCCAGTCGTTGATCTTGGGGCTCTAACCTTGCAGTCCGTGTTGGCAGTTGTTAAACTTTTCCCGCATCGGTACCCAGTCACCTCTCTTACGGTGGATTGTTCGAAACCAGACTGCAACTATGGTCGACTCGACGATTATTACTCGAGAAGTAATTACAGGATAAACATAGTGACCAAGGCGCATTGCATAGAGTACGCCTGTGTTCGGACACCGATGACAATATTGTTCTCTGTTGATGTCACAAACTCGATGTTGAATGTTATCAAAACTGCTGGTGGCATGGGGTTGCACGTTGATGCACTTGATCAGCTGATGGGCGGTCCTATCAAGAAGGCTAAGGTAAACCTGAAACTAGTTCTGAAGGCATTCTGTGTGACCATGGAAAACTTACAAGGAATAACCTACGACGACAGAGTGAACAACCCGAGGTCCATCGCAAAGCGCCGGAGCGCTATCATCGCTAGAAATCTCTGCAACAGCAGTGTTGCATCTGAGTCCAAGCATTACCACGCGTTACAGACTATACACTCTTCTAAGGTCTCAGGAGAGCCGGAATCTTCTAGATCAGTCAAAAGAAGATGCGCTCCTGAAATAGGAACTTCTATCGCTTCCGTTAGTAACTCTAAGTCCTCGGTCGGTCATGGAGGAGGACATAAGCCGAACGGAAGACGGTGGAAATGGACCGTGGATGCACAAGCTGCCAAGAGACTGGCCGTCGATTATTCAGGCAGTTCTTCCTTCACCAATGGCAACCTTGCTAAAAAATGTTCTCGAATCATGTCCGCGAGCATGACTTCTGGACGAGTTGAAGGAAGGAAAGCTTCACTCTCTAAGAAGTCGTTGAACAGGAAAGTTTCCGTAGGTGGAATCGTAAAGAATCAATCTGTTGATCATCAATCTGCTCCCTCTCTTCCTCTCGCTGGTTGTACCTATGAATCTCCTATCCTTGGGGTCGCAGAAGGCAAAGTTTGTCATGATATTAGACAAATCATAGAGTCTGTAATCACGAGGTCTTGTTTTCACGACGTAAGCAGGCATAAATTGCTCACCAATTCTGGTAAGGAGAATGATTATGATTCAACTATGCCTCGGCAGGGTAAGTTAACATTGGTCGATAACTTGGTTAATTGTAGGGACGAAGCTGGAGAGCTCTGCGAGGTCTTTAACGAAGGTGGTGTCGTTAAACAAGATCCGGAAAATTCCGCTGTTATCAAAGCTCTGAGGGAACCAATCAACGCCGTACCCTGCACATCTGAATACTCTCTTCGGAGACCGGCGGTGGCTTTAGCTGTCGGTGAACGACCCTTGCGACGTTGTCCAGCTTGCGGGCTGAGGTTCGTGTCTCCTAAGCCTCTTTTAGTTCACATGCAGCAGCAACATCTCCAAGGCATGAACCAGCCTCGGGGCTGCCCCTGCGTCGACCCTCGCTGCCCTGTGTCCATCAGAGTATTCAACGAGGTGACTCACCTGCTGAAACATGTCGTCCAGAGTCGCCACAACTGCCGTTGGTGTTCGTTCTCCTGTGCCACTAAAGGCGGCTTATCACGACACCTCTCTTTGCACGAGGTAGGAACCGTATTACTCGATATGTACCGCCTTCTATGCAAATCTCTGATCGTTTCATTGTGTTGTCAAATCAGAGATTTCACCTCACTCTTCCGAACTACGCACTGTTTCTTTATTGTTTAGATGTAGTTCTACTAGGCTGAGGACAAATTTGATTTTTCTCCTAGAGATTGAAAGTAAACTAAAAATATTGAAGCATTAACTCAAGAAAGGCCTAATCCGCTTGTGACCATCATCGGTTACCATGTTCCAGCACAAGCTTCATGGATGCAGTGGAAGCTAATTGTTACGAGCATTATCTTCATCGAACATTTAGTTGTTGATAGTGAAGGTTTACGGCTTTGTAAATATTCTGTAATATTCTTCACTGCATGGAAGCACCTGTTAATGAGGCTTTGAATAAATAATTTCTTCCTCCAGTAAGAGTTTTGATATCCTTAACAGTTTCATAGAAATTGGAGCAAGATTTCTCATCTAAACGCCTTTCGAACCCCAATTTTCTTCATTACAGTCAAGTTTGCAAACGGTGGCAAGTGCACGACATTTTCAAAGATTGCGTGCCATGCAACGCCAGTGTCTTTAGCCATCGAACGTTTTTGTTTTTCTATTTAATGTTCGTTACCATAATTTGACCATTTGTTGTTGTCTACATGCAGTGAAGAACTAAACTAAGACCTCTTGGTGAGCTTCTACGCTCAACGTTCGAGGTTCAACCATTGGCTCATTAGACTTCGAACATTGAACTTTATTGGGATGAGCATTTGCTTGAACATTGTGCCACACGCATGAGAAGATGACTTCTAGACACGAAAACTACGCTCGTGCAGACTTTTATGACCTCGGAACGTTAATTTGCTTCAAACCGCCTGAACTCTGATGAATGAAAAGGAGA
>SDVV010008128.1:0-17369 GCA_016164225.1 Gammarus roeselii | reverse complement strand
ATGCTTCGATGCCATAGCACCTTCGTGCATAGATGCTTCGATGCCATAGCACCTTCGTGCATAGATGCTGCGATGCCATAGCACCTTCGTGCATAGATATTTCAATGCCACAGCACCTTCGTGCATAGATGCTTCGGTGCCATAGCACCTTCGTGCATAGATAATGCGATGCCATAGCACCTTCGTGCATAGATGCTGCGATGCCATAGCACCTTCGTGCATAGATGCTTCGATGCCATAGCACCTTCGTGCATAGATGCTTCGATGCCATAGCACCTTCGTGCATAGATGCTTCGATGCCATAGCACCTTCGTGCATAGATGCCTCGTTATCATTCCCGTTAAGGGGCTTGTGAATAGTTACATTTCCATGGCCGTGTATTTCTCAATTCCAGTGGTCGTCATTATCTCAATTTTCGTGGTCGTCTTTATCTCAATTTTCGTGGTCGTCTTTATCTCAATTTTCGTGGTCGTCATTAACTTGGTATCCGTGGTCATCACAATCTCAATTTAGGAAAAAAACACAAAACAAGAGCGGCATTGCAAAGATATAGTGAAAAATAATAACAGTTTCGAAAACTATCTATCATTGTAATAGTTATCTAAATACATTTCATACATAGCTTATTTAATGGCACCACCCTATCAATAAATGAAGTACACTCGTAAAAATGTACAATATAAAATGAAATACATCACCCGAAGCTGGGGTAGGATTTATGCCAGATCTCTAAGCTACACTACTCCGATAAATTATCTTACCCTGGATTGGAGGCAGGGATTTTTCTTCATCAAATAAAATGAAAATTCTGACGGACAAATGAAATGCTGAAATTGTTGTGTGTAAATGATAATTCCCGTGATGGTGAAAACTAGTGCATGAACAATCAACGCAGAGTCTCAATTCTCGTTTACAGGGTCAAAGTCTAAGTTGCAATAGTCGCAGTCTCTTCTCGAAAGGAGTCGCTATTCTCTTCCTTAGTTAGAATGGACTTTCGAATCCTAGACTTTCATCTTCCATTTGAATGAAGTCTCTTTTTTCTGGCCAGTTTCGGAGTCTCTCTTCTCTGGCCAGTCTCGGAGTCTCTCTTCTCTGGCCAGTTTCGGAGTCTCTCTTCTCTGGCCAGTCTCGGAGTCTCTCTTCTCTGGCCAGTTTCGGAGTCTCTCTTCTCTGGCCAGTCTCGGACTCAGAATGAATTGAATATCCTTCTATTCACAAAGTCTAAGCCTCTGTTGGATGAAGTGTCACTTCTTTTTAGTCTCTTATCAGTAAGAGTCGAGCCCGTCTTGACGGAGTCTCGGCTTCAGTTGGAATCGACCGTTGCCTGAATAGAGGTCCAGATTTCTGTATAAAATATTAGGATTATTCTGTGAGCGCCTTTAGAGGATGAACACACTATTGAAGCTCACGTCCTTTGATGGACAATGAAGAAATGGATGAAGATAGTGACATTTTATTGGAGGCACTGGAAGCTGATAGCGCTGTTCTTATGTTGATCAGAACAGCACACAGTTAGGGAGGAAATGTTTATGATTGCGTTGAGGGCATTTAAAGAGAAGAATAATTTTAAATGCAATTCCCGTCTTATACGAAGTTTTACAATTAAGAGTGTTAATCAAACCCGAGTGGTCTCTTCGAATAAGACCATAGCATGCCTGATATATTGATTCAACAGATGAGAAACATACACGATTGTGTTGAGAGCATTTGGAGGGAGGGTTGTAGTGGCAATTCGCCTCGCATTTCAGGCTAATACAAATAACCATTGAATTTATCATCTAATGATCAGGTTGAATTATGCATCATCATTTACAATACGACCAAGACAATAATAGTTGACGGGGATCGTCAGTTTCTTCTGAGCGGTCAGGCTGGTGGAGTGGTCCAGCAAGTGAGCGCGGGTGTGTGTGGGTTGAGGTTAAATGTTGTTAGGAACAACCGTGGCGGAGTTGGCCGCTAAGACAAACTTTTAAGATGAAACGACTGCTGGCAGATTCAGAGTTAGGAGCCATGTTGACTAGTGTTCAAGTATGAGATGTTAAGGATGAGATGCGGTGCAGAACATTGTGTAGCAAGGCGATGTTTTTTTACGGGGCGAGTAGTTGTTCAGGCTGCTTTGTATGGGGCAAGGACGCCGACCGCTCATTGGTAAACAACATCGAATGTATTTCAAATGAAATGTTTGGGACACTTGGCAGGAGCGCGAGTCTGAACGTGCGGGAAAAGATAGAGGCTGCTAGCGCAGACACGCAAGTGTTATCGTTGTTTGGACGCATCGAACGAATCTATGAAGGAAGATAGGCTAAAAGGTTGATGCAAGGAAGGGATAGCGTGCAAGAAATAGAAGAAAGTGTGGGATGAGAGTGAATGGTTGAATTTGACATGATCTAGCATTGAGTCGGGAAGGCCGGTGGCTGGAGAGGGACTCGTTGAAGCTTGCGAGTAAATTATTATCATCGTACAATATGAATGGGTTGCATAACTAATCGGCAAAGTATATTAATTTGGTAAATACCTATTTCTCCCTTGTACTCGATTTCTCTTCAATGACTTATGACATATTCTAAACACTTTGACACAATTTCTATAGAAAATGGCAACTCAATTCTCGTGCGACAAGTTTTGGAAACTTTGGAAATTGTTACTTCAGAGTAGACCATCTTCGTTTCATTCGACAATTTCCAAAGTGTATTATATTATTTGACAATTCTTCAAACGTTCAAATATGAAAGTGACTGTGTTTAAACTATCTAAATACGTGTGGGTGGAGGATGTCAATCAGGGAAATAAGCATTTCTTCTATTGTTTTAATTGACAATCATAAACGGCCATGACGAAACAAACTGGCCCGTGTTTTTTAATATGTTAGGTTGGGCAAAGATTTTCCTAGCAACTTTTTTTCCGTTGCCTACACTGAGTTCTTTCCTTCTAACGTACACCGATTTAATTTGTTCAAATGAAGCTTTTGAGTGTTTTTACTTCATTAAGCGCCGCTGTACACTTCAGCCCTGCCAGATTGGAAGATGTGGCGCGTCAGAACACAAAGAAGAAACACAAAGAAGGCCGCTGTTGCAGTTACCCTGTCTCTCGTCAAGCGTTTGTGGTCAGAACACAAAGAAGAAACACAAAGAAGGCCGCTGTTGCAGTTACCCTGTCTCTCGTCAAGCGTTTGTGGTCAGAACACAAAGAAGAAACACTAAGAAGGCCGCTGTTGCAGTTACCCTGTCTCTCGTCAAGCGTTTGTGGTCAGAACACATAGAAGAAACACTAAGAAGGCCGCTGTTGCAGTTACCCTGTCTCTCGTCAAGCGTTTGTGGTCAGAACACAAAGAAGAGACACAAAGAAGGCCGCTGTTGCAGTTACCCTGTCTCTCGTCAAGCCTTTGTGGTCAGAACACTGAGGAAGAACAAATAGAAGGCAAGTGTAGCAGCTGCCCTGCTTCACGTCAGCCATTTGTGGTCAGAACAGTAAGGAAGAACACTTAGAGAGCAGGTGTAGTAGCGGCCCTGCCTCACGTCTAGCGTTTGTGGTCAGAACACTGCGGGAGAACAAATAGAATTCAAGTGTAGCAGCCTGCCCTGCTTCACGTCAGCCATTTGTGGTCAGAACAGTAAGGAAGAACACTTAGAGAGCAGGTGTGGTAGCTGCCCTGCCTCACGTTAAGCGTTTGTGGTCAAAACACTGAGGGAGAACACAAAGAGGGTCGGTGTAGCACTGGCCTTACGTCTGGTCACTCAGACGAATCATTTATCCCAATGAGCACTGTTCAAGAAAATCGAACACAGTTACAAATCAATGTTTTTAAATTGGAATGAAAATGTTCGTTTGATCTGTATTTTATTACATACCATTTGCAGTTAACAATATATATTTCTTCATATTTTAAGATGTACGCATTTTTTCCCATGGAGGCATACAGATCTTGAACGTTTGGTACAGTTGTTTTTATTCCCAGTTGATTGTAGATTTTTTCAATTCAAAGGTCTCGTTTTTATTGACACTATGTACAGATTTGTCGTTTGTTGGAAGCAACTGAGGATATGTACCATCCTGCAGAATGTTTGAAGTTTGTCTCATCCATTTTGCTAGGGAAGGTATGATGATTTCGAAGGTTGCTTGTAGCAAAATAACGATGTCCATTGATACGCAGCTTGTCTAAGCCAGGCGAGGCGATCGAGTGTTCAGTCGCATTTATAGTATCTTTGTTCTGTAAAATTTAGAGATTTAAAGACGACAAATGTTTATGCATACTCGCTGCGCCGTCTTCAAAAGTAGCATTTGTCATACTTTGATTGCACTTGAGAGTTGGGTGTTGCTTTTTGATTACCATAGGTTGATAAATTTTTCTTTCCCAAATGTTTGGAAAACTTTGATAACACTCTCCGACATTCCCATTATCCTTAGCAAAATAATAGAGCGGTGCCAAACCGCATTGTTGGAATTCTCGTACAACGATGAAAATATTCCTACCGTGCTAATCTCTCCGATTTGGAACCTAAGAATGCAATATTATGCCTGTGATGTCCGCGTGGATGGATTTGCCTCGTCTTTTCAATAGCGAAATCATTCACCAAAGTAATAGCGACCTATAATTGAAAAATTGGAATAAAGAGCATTTATCGCATTATTTTCCGAGCTCTGGACGAAGATTGGTAGTTTAGATGTAATTGTACGGACAATCACCTCTTAATTACCCACATAAAAATCGATTGTTCATTTCAAATCATATAAGGTTGAAATTTTCCCAATTTCTCAGTAATAATGAACCATGTAGATTTCAAAACATTAAAAACATTTTTCATTATTTTTATTTATGATAAACGAAGCATTAATTAAGTAAACAAAACATCAGGTCTTTCATTGGGATGATGCAATGAAATGTTTGACAAAAAAAGATTGTTTATTTGATTCGGATGAGAAAAATTAGGAAAATTCTTAGATTTTATATTAAAAGATCGTCTTGCATTGCCAGGGCATTCTTTGTTTGTTTCTCCTGATAACAGCGTGACGCACTATCATCCGTCGGCTGTTTGCTTCTCCTGATAACAGCACGACGCACTATCATCCATCAGCTGTTGGCTTCTCCTGATAACAGCATGACGCACTATCATCCGTCAGCTGTTAGCTTCTCCTGATAGCAGCTTGACGCACTATCATCCATCAGCTGTTGGCTTCTCCTGATAACAGCATGACGCACTATCATCCGTCAGCTGTTAGCTTCTCCTGATAGCAGCTTGACGCACTATCATCCATCAGCTGTTGGCTTCTCCTGATAACAGCATGACGCACTATCATCCGTCAGCTGTTAGCTTCTCCTGATAGCAGCTTGACGCACTATCATCCATCAGCTGTTGGCTTCTCCTGATAACAGCATGACGCACTATCATCCGTCAGCTGTTAGCTTCTCCTGATAGCAGCTTGACGCACTATCATCCATCAGCTGTTGGCTTCTCCTGATAACAGCATGACGCACTATCATCCGTCAGCTGTTAGCTTCTCCTGATAGCAGCTTGACGCACTATCATCCATCAGCTGTTGGCTTCTCCTGATAACAGCATGACGCACTATCATCCGTCAGCTGTTAGCTTCTCCTGATAGCAGCTTGACGCACTATCATCCATCAGCTGTTGGCTTCTCCTGATAGCAGCTTGACTCACTATCATCCATCAGCTGTTGGCTTCTCCTGATAGCAGCTTGACGCACTATCATCCATCAGCTGTTGGCTTCTTCTGGTAGCAGCTTGACGCACTATCATCCATCAGCTGTTGGCTTCTCCTGATAGCAGCTTGACTCACTATCATCCATCAGCTGTTGGCTTCTTCTGGTAGCAGCTTGACGGACTATCATCCATCGGCTGATACGTTGATTGGTATCTATGATAATGACATTGCAATATGTAACATCATCTAGAACTTGCACGTCCCGTAAAACGAACACAAACAAATATTTTCACAAAACTATACATTGATTACATGATAGTCTTCTTCCTAGGCGGGACTCAATGGGAAATCTTTCTCAGCCACCTCACGAACTAGATATAGGTTCAGCTGGTTTCAATTAGTAGTTACTCAACACTGTTTTCGCATTAGTGTTGGAGCGTTACGACTTGGTTGGAGCGTTGGAGCGTTGGAGTGTTACAACCTTTAGGACCAGTAATGATACACCAATTAGCACTCAATATTATTGGAAGACAAGCGTCTTCAGTCACATACATTTCATACAGTATGAAAATAAATCTAAATTCGATCGTAATTTCGAAAGCTTCCCGTAATTATATATATTTTTTTATCAACCCTCGCTGGCGTTGAATTTATACATTCCAGAGCAACCTATTAAGAAGCAGTTATCTTTGGACCTACGGCATTCCTTCCCTAAATGGCATTGATGCTAGGCTCTTGGCATTGATGCTAGGCTCATTGCATTGATGCTAGGCTCTTCATGTTGTATAAGAAATTCAAAATTCACTTCATTTGAATCTCTTTTACCGACCAAATCGTCAACGCATTAACGAAGAGTATGCCAACTGGTACTGCAGTGAATAGTCAGTCTATGTGCAGCAGCAGCAAGATAACGCTTCTTTGCACAGCGGCCGCCAGCAGACTCTGCAAAGCAGCTGTTAGCAGCCCCTTCAAAGTGGGCAGTTCCCAGCACCTGCGTCGGTCAGCCTCGCGTCCCGAAAGCTAAACTCCTGTCGTAAAGTACACAGTTTGCGGGAGGAGTGTTAGGGCGAGATAACAGAACTTGATAGGCTGGCTGGGAACTTCACTATTACCTGGGGATAGGAGGTGAGGTCGATGGACAAGGATATTGATGCAATGGAGACGTTCATTGTCTTGCACTCTTTTTTAAAGGCAAATCTTAGTCATGAATAAGTGAAACAATTAAAATTTCGAAGAAGCAAGATTACTTAAATTTCCAAGCAGTTGATTTTTTTTTTAAACTAGATGTTTGCCTATGATACTCTCATTTACCATACACTATCGCCGAATAATGTTGGTTTATACCTACAAGCATCAAGAAAGTAGCCGTGGCATTTAAAAAGCAAACTGTACACAAGAATAACCTGCTCTACCCGAATCAAATTTAATATTTTATCGATGTATAATAAAAATGATTAAAAACGTGTACAGTAAACCAATATGCAAAGTTATTGACTTTTATGAAATCTATGTTAGTGTCATCATAATCTTCCACCACTGCGGACCCACGCTCCCCACTCTGACACATGCTCTACTGTCAACATAGAAACTCTGAACCACTTTCAGCTAATTTTCGCCAACATCATATAAACGCAGCACCCTCCACAGCGCCTCCATGCCTACCCTATTGTAGGACTTTTCCAAATCCATGAAAGCACAGAACACATCCTATCCCATCGCAAGTCACTTTTCACAGACTTGTCGCATTGCAGAAATTAGATCGGCACGCCCTTTTCTAATCCTGGAGCCACACTGTGCCTCGACAATTGCCCCATCCCTACCGTCTATGATAATCTTGATTGACGCTCTCCCATATTCAAAAGAATGGATAATAATTTGACGTCACATCAAAACGATAGCTATAAAAAAACACATTTACACATATATTTTCGAAGTGCTGAAATTTAAATTGCCGAGTACCGCGATGGCGTTACTCAGCAATGGTACATCTCGAAAGCCTCACAGGGTGAGCTCGAGATGACGTCACAAAGCCAGGCCCAGATGTTGCTGCAAGTAACGTATGGGTCCGTTTTCGGTGATGTTGAGGCATGCATTGTCTGAAAAGAGGGTGAACCTCAAACACACATGCTCTGAAGGAGCATCCGTGAACAAACTAATGATTTGATAATACCCTGGTTAGGTAAGGTTACCATGCGAGATAAAGAGTTAAATGCACATAAATGGGTGAGAGACACATCCAAAGGTAAGAGGAACGTACACGAATACCACGGTTAGGTTAGGTTACTATGTGAGATTAAGAGTTAGATGCACATAAGCGGGTGAGAGGCACATCCAAAGGTAAGAGATACATACAAGAATACCACGGTTAGGTTAGGTTACTATGCGAGATTAAGAGTTAGATGCTCATAAATGGGTGAGAGACACATTCAAAGGTAAGAGATACACACAAGAATCGGAACACACACGGGACGCTGACAGACATGCGTTTCTTTTCAAAAGATGCATCAGGTATTTATATTGTTATTTGACGGGATCGTGATTGAAGTGGCAGGGTTCAATAATTTAACGTTCGTATAACATAATTAACACACCTCGCATCTGAGGAACATATAATTTACTCTTTGTAGGGGTTCGAGATATGTTGGCCCATTCAATTATTCCCACTTAGTAATTAAACAAAATTATTCTATGTTTTTATGTATTTGCAAATGCAACCAGCTTGTTAACACGACTCATTGCCGTGAATTTTTTTGCGGGTAATGCAACCCGAGCTAGAAAAAAATCGTAAATGCGGTTTATAAACTAAATAACACAAACATCAAAATGCTACAGCACTATGGGCTATGGCAAATGTAGACTTTGTGATAGAAAATACCGATCCCTGACAACGATGGGATACAAATTCTTAGTGCCATGTAGAGAGGCATAAAATAACCTGTAGCCTGTATTAAAACAAATCAGGTGAGGAAAGATTATTCTCATTTTGAGGACAGTCGCAGACGAATCATTCACATTAACTGCAACAAATGCCCCCATATGACGAAAATTGAAATAAAATTATCCTCTGTTGCGATGAAAGCGTTTAATTCTGAGGGACGGAATTCCATCATATTATTATTATTATTAGATCATTTATTTCAATCGTCTGGCACTGGGTTTTCATTTTTTTTGGTAATAGATAAATCCTTGAACTTGAGACATGAAACTTCATTATCAACAACACTACTTGAATGATCGAAATTTAAATTCGTCATACTCATCTCCTGGGGCTGCCGGTTCAAATTACATGGAGCGAAATAGTATTTACAATAGTATCATCTGTGCACATACAGAAAATGTATATTTTGACAAAATAATTCCGACTACATAGCGTTGGGAAAACCAGTGACGCGCGGGGTTGAAAAATAAGAAATACTTGGGGTGGACAAATAACAAAATACAAGGGTGGGAAAAATAACAAGAATATGGGGTGGGAAATCACGCATGCATGAGGTTAGAGTTTCGAGAACATGGGGTTGGGACATCAAAATGTACTAACATATTGTAATGAGTAGTCTACATTATTGTACGATGACAAAGATGTGGATGGACAACATGAATTAAACAGAAAATATGAATACAATATCGGGTAGGGAAATCGAAAAGCGCTAACATATTGTAAAGGTGGGTCTAAACCATTGTATTGCTAATGAAGGGGTGAAAATGCGGCATAAGTTATACAAAAAAAGATTAAACATAAAAATACATACCAAACAGCTGAATATACAATATACACACTTCATGGCCGCTAGGAAATTATTAAATGACTGACAATCAGAATAATACGGGGCTGGAGTACACAAGTCGGATAATTACACATCTGTTATAGGAGACAGAGCAAAATATTAGCTTATAAGGCAATGATGGTATCATCGAAAATGGCCGCGCCCTACGGGGGAGCCTATTATGACTCACGTTGAGGCTCTGGTGGAAAGAGGCCCAAATCAAATCAAATCGAGAATGGTGCGGCAATCGTCAGAAAAATTCAATGGATTATTTTAAAATCGAGTTAACCTTTGTCAAAGTTAGAAGCTGCCTGTCGTTCCTCGAAAAAACTGAGTTCGTATTTTAATTATACTAAAATTGCTGGAACATTTAAGACATAGAAGTAGACAAAACGCTAGTTAACACTGATGGTAATTGGCAAAGACAATTGTGATCGGCAGCAACACAGAAAACATATTTATCGTCAGAGTATAAACGATTAGATGGTGTCTCAATGTTGAGAGTTATGGTGGTGGTGGTAGGTGGTGGTGGTCGCTCAAGAACAGAATACATTTTCTGGTTACTGGTATTATGCATTTAGATTGTGTTTGTATGCAAAGTTACCGTTTTGAATTGAATTCTTGAAGGACTTGTTGGATTCAAGATTCATGAAGCTTGTTGGGAGGTTGTTCCAGAATTTTGGTCCAGTGATCGAAAAAGTTCAACAGGCAGTTTCTGTTTTCCTGTTTTCAACGTGCAGTGTATCATTATTTCCTGTGAATCGATTGTTCTTTTCACCTCAAGAATATATGTACCTTTGGCAGCCGGGTGAATGTTTTTCTAGAAGATCTTTATGAATTCTGATCGATTCATGGAGTGCCAGTTTGTTGTCGATATTGAGCCAGTGTAATTTTCCGAGGAGAGACTTATGTGGTCTCGTTTTCTGTGGTTACCATCGCATATTAAACTTACCGCAAAGTTGATACAACGTTGTACTTTCTCTCTTCGAGTTTTGGTGCATTTCCCCCAATTTCAAAGACAGTAATTAATGTGAGAAAATTCTAGAACGTGGACATCAAGCAATCTTGATTTGAAATCCAATTCTTTTTTTGCGGAGTTGAGGAACAAAATTGTTCCATTTAACTTGGAACACAGAGTAGTTACGTGGTGTTTGAAGGAGAGATCGGGATCAAGCCATACTCCCAGACCTATAACTTTATCTTCAACAGGAATGTCAGATCCTGATTCGGAAATTTATTGGAATTGCTTTTCTTTTCGAGTTCCAGCCGAACAAGATACATTTTGTTTATTCAGAGTTGAGCTTGAGTCCATTTTTATTATACCAAGATTTCAAATTAGTTACATCTGTCTCAGCGTCGTCTTGCAGCGCATTCAGGTTAGATGGTTTTCATGAAAGCAATATTTGAACATCATCGGCGTACATTATCATTTTCGCTTGGTTTTTTGATATTTTACAGTCGATGTCATTTACAAAAACCAGGAACAACAAAGGGCCAAGTATCGAACCTTGAGAGACCTCAAAGGCAACTACGGCTGGATTTGGCATAGTTTTGTTATCGAGTTTAACTAATTGTTGACGATTCATCAGCAACCTTTCGAACCAAGTAGGGTCTATTTCGATGTTGCGGAGCTTGTCAAAAAGAATTGTATGGCTTACACTGTCGAATGCATTCGATAAGTCTAGCAATACCAGCAAAGATATCTGCCCCTCATCAAAGTTTTTGTTCAGATCTTCAGTGATGCTCATAAGTGCGTCGTCTGTAGACAATTTTCGCCGGTAAGCATACTGGCAGTCATTGAAAAGCTTGTTCGATTCGAGGTGATCAATCAATTGGTTAGATATTTCCTTTTCTAGAATCCTGGATAGAACAGGCAGAAGACTGATCGGTTCAAAGTGGGATGGTTCATTCATGTCCCAAGACTTATGAATTTTTTTTATGATTGCATGCTTCTAGATCTGCTGATATAAAGCAAGGCTTTCTTTCAGATATTGTATTGCCAATCATCTATTTCAGTAGAATTTGTGTTCCTCAAGGCAAATACAGCTCGTTTTACTTCGTGTTGTGATACTTGCTTGGTTTCCATTTGACGTTTGCTTCTTGGTCGTTGTCTCCATCGAAAGCTTTTGGACTCCATGCATATGTTGCGTCGCTCTGCAATCCTTGATAGGCTTCCTGAGTTACCTCTTCAAAAACCTGTTTCCCAACTCCAGCGAAGTAGTTGTTAAACGCTGAATTTGCTAGAGTAATCGGATAAGTAGGCGAGTTTTTTTTTTCTGTAGGGAATAATTCTTTTAGTGCATTCCACGTTTCTTTTTGATTGTTTTTGCACTGTTCTAGTTCCTTATGATGGAATTTAGTTTTTGCCCTCCTGAATTCTCGTTTGCGGCAGTAGCACAGCTTCGACATTAGATCTCCCTACGGTGGTACGCAGCATAGCCTCCAGCAGCAGCTCAGCCAACAGATACACCTCCAACAGATCCATCACTGTGCTAACTATTCACTATGAACATCGATAGGTTAGTCTTTGTGGTTTTACATAAATAAAAATTCATTGTAGTTAACCCGTCCCCAGGCTATAGAGGATTAGAAACGTAGCGACCACTTTTCTTGTTTCCTCAACGGTAATTTGTTAGCAACAAATATTTCCCTATGAGTTAGTGACCTCCTTGTAGAGTCGAATAATAGGTGGCTCAATATAATACAATCATAATGTTTCAAGGGACTCCAACGAAGAGCTGTCACTATAATTTTCTGAGCAATTAAACTGCCCTTCATGACGTACCAGATGTCCCCAGCAGCGGAAAAGGGGTGCACTTAAACACTTGAGTTTTCTATAGCACGAACGAATGTGACCTCGAGACTGAACTTCGGGTCATAACATGAAGAGTTTATGAGCAAACGCACTTTGAGAAAGACAATGGAACCCATTAGTCTTACTGGGGCACTTGCTGTCGGAAGCCGCGCTGCTGTCGGAGGATGTGCTACTGTTGTAGACTGTGCTGCCATCATAAACCGTGCTGCTGTCGATTGCTGTCCTGCTTCAAAAGCTATGCTGATGTCGGATACTGTGCTGCTGGTGGATGCTGCACTGATGTTGAGGGCTGTGCTACGTTAAATGATCTACTGCTGTCGGAGGCTGCACTGCTGATGGATGCTCGTTTGCTGTCGGAAGCTTTCCTGCTGTCGGATGCTGTGTCAAACTGTGATGCTACCAGAGGCTGTACTATTGTCGTAGGCTGTACTGCTGTCGAAGACTCTACTGCTGTCTGAGGATGTGCTTACACTGTAGACTGTGTTGCTGTCGGAGGCTGATTTCATACTGCCGAAGGCTTTTCTGATGTCGGAGGCTATCTGATAATGGATATGGTTATGTCGCAGGTTGTGCTGCTGTCGGATGCTGTGTTGCTGACGGGGGCAGGTCTGCTGTCATTGGCTGTGCTGTTGTTGCCCATAAACTCTTTATGCTGTGCTACTGATTGAGGTTGTTGTGCGCTGGTTGAAAGCTGTGCTGCTCGGTAGATGCAGCCGTTGGCTGAGCTGCTGATGGAGGCTAACGCTGCGTACCTCCGTAGGGAGATCCAATGTCAAAGCTGTGCTACTGCCTTAAGCTGTGCTGCTGGGTAGATGCAGCCGTTGGCTGAGCTGCTGATGGAGGCTAACGCTGCGTACCTCCGTAGGGAGATCCAATGTCAAAGCTGTGCTACTGCCACAAGCTGTGCTGCTCGGTAGATGCAGCCGTTGGCTGAGCTGCTGATGGAGGCTATGCTGCGTACCTCCGTAGGGAGATCCAATGTCAAAGCTGTGCCACTGCCTTAAGCTGTGCTGCTGGGTAGATGCCGCCGTTGGCTGAGCTGCTGATGGAGGCTAACGCTGCGTACCTCCGTAGGGAGATCCAATGTCAAAGCTGTGCTACTGCCTCAAGCTGTGCTGCTCGGTAGATGCAGCCGTTGGCTGATCTGCTGATGGAGGCTATGCTGCGTACCTCCTAATGTCGAAGTTGTGCTGCTGCCGTAAGCTGTGCTGCTGCCGTAAGCTGTGCTGCCAACGGATAGTGTGCTGCAATCGGAAGTTGTGCTGCTACCGTCGACTGTGCAGTTGTTGAAAGCTGTCCTGCTTTCGGAGGCTCTTCTGCTGTCGGAAGCTATACGGGCTTACAGGTGTTTACATGTTTAAGAAGACAACAACAGACCTTTTGGCCCAAACTGGGTTGCCTTTTGATAGTAAGAAAATTAGTTCTGAAGTAGAACATCTAAGATATCATCTTGTGTCTTTATATTTTCTGTTTTAATAGATCAAGAAAGAGATTCAGAGGTTGTACTGCTGGCGAAGATTGTACTGCGGTTAGCTGCTGTGCTGCTGTCAGAGGTTATTTTGCTGTCGGAAATTGTGCTGCTGTCGGACGATAAGCTGATTCCGGGGGCTGTGCAACTGTGTCGGAAGTTGTGTTGTTGGAGGTTGTGCTGTCTTGCACTGCAACGCAATCAAATTTGTTCGTATATCACTATAAATTCAATCATTGGAAGCCCTTTTACTTCCTTCACGATGTGACGCTTCAAATAACTTTCATGAAAGTGGCAGTATACAAGATATGATTGGCTTCGAACTGTTCTGATTCTTATTAGTTTTTATCTGTCAAAAATGTTTAGTATTTTCCCCCAGTTATCAATGGAGCGGATTTTTCTCCCAATGATATCACTGGTCATAAACTCGTCGAGCATTTATTAATGGAGCGGATTTTTATTTGAATGATATCAGGGGTCATAAGCTCGTCGAGTATTTATTTGTGGGACAAACTTCAAAAGGATGTTATAAGTGAACACTTTTAATAAGCTATCGTTAGAAAAGTGGATTATTCATTCATGTTCTTAGGTCTAATAGATGAATTTGGTAAAAGTGGCTGAATTAAGTATTAAACACGTCATCAATGATTGGGTCGGATAAATTATATCACCAACTTACTGTGATTTCTTCGGTTGTGAGTCTTAACTTAGTAAAACGGCGCAAGCAAAATTAGGAATTGTTATCGGTTTCAGAATTTAACGAGGAATTGTGACGTGAGGAAAATATACAGATATTACAATTACAGGAAAATATACAGAGATATTACAACTACAGGAAAATATACAGAGATATTACAACTACAGGAAAATATACAGAGATATTACAACTACAGGTAAATTCATAGAAATTATTACAGCTACAGGTAAATATGGATCGAGTCTTTCTCAGTGTGAGCTCCTATGAAAGCAATATTTTCTGCGTGAATATACTTAACATCAACTTCGTTGTAAAGGTAGAAAATTAACCTACCTTTACACCTCAACAAACAATGGTTATTGCTGTTCAATATATCATGGCAAAAAAAATCTTCAGCTAACTCTTGATTTATGTGAAACATAAATGAAATAAATCGGGCCAACAGACATTTAAAAATTTATGACACTCTAATGTTTATAATGACCAATAATAAAGAGACCGTAAATAGATAATGGCCTTTTATGAGATTGTATAATATTTTTACTCACGTAATGTTTGGCACACGAGTTACAAATTCTGAAACAAATATCATGTTAACATGACAGATCACGCATGCGCAGGATAAAAAACTTTTAAGAAGCCTTTACAATTGGGATGTTAATTAAACAGAGGCCTACGCCTACGAGGTAATATGAAATAGAAGGGAATGAGCGAGGAAAAGGACATCAGAAAGGAAATATTGGCATGGTAAATTGCCAACAAATACGTGACATGGTAAATTGCCAACATATACGTGACATGGTAAATTGGCATCAAATATGTTGCATGGTGAATGGACAACAAATACGTGGCATGGTAAATTGCCAACATATACGTGACATGGTAAATTGTCATCAAATACGTTGCATGGTGAATTGACAACAAATACGTGGCATGATAAATTACCAACAAATACGTGGCATGGTGAATTGCCAACAAATACACGGCATGGTAAATTGCCAACAAATACGTGGCATGGTAAATTGCCAACAAATACACGGGATGGTAAATTGCCAACAAATACGTGGCATGGTAAATTGCCAACAAATACGTGGCA
The DNA here is from genome assembly GCA_016164225.1 of Gammarus roeselii. NCBI lineage: Eukaryota > Metazoa > Arthropoda > Malacostraca > Amphipoda > Gammaridae > Gammarus > Gammarus roeselii. The sequence continues at coordinate 1,869 of SDVV010008128.1, read as the reverse complement.
TGGTAAACTGCCAACAAATACGCGACATGCTAAATTGCCAACAAATACGTGGCATGGTAAATTAGTGAAGGGATGTAAATTACTACTCAAGAATATCTACACGTACAAGCTCACAAATGTAAAAGTTTAGTCTTCACTTGAAGGTATCTGTTTTGCTACTCATTCTTATTCAATAGCAATCAAGTTTCAAATTTTAGCGACGCTGGATTTAAGAAAAGCTTGGAATTTGTTCATATGCAAATCTGTATTGTTACAACGATTAAAATAGTGATGTTTTTTATAAAATAATCTTCATCAATGTAAGTAAATTGGATCAAAAATTTGTTAACACAAAACTGAATGCTAGAAACATTTTGGTCCACCGCTTCATATGCTGCTTTATTATTACAATTGCAGCATTAAAAAAAATCGAACGCAAAACTAAAATTCATAGAAACCTGAGGACAAAAAAATCGTTACATGTATGTGCAACACCCGACTTTCGAAATTCAACACCCGACTTTCGAAATTCAGTAATATTAAAGACTCAAATATGTTGACATTTTCCACGTAGAGTGGAGCGTAGACGGTATCATTGTGCGTCCGGAACAAAGACATAATAATTACAAAATATTTTCAACATGCTATTAAAGAAGAGTAATTGTAAATTAAATGCAAACAATAACATCGAATTAATCCGATTTATCACCAACACGCACTACAAATATGAACCTGTTATGTTGAGAATTCGAGAAGAAATGACAATAAAAGTTATAACATCCCAGCGTTCCGTCGAATGCTGGCAGTAATCATTTCTAGAATTATCTTCTGTGCACTATCCAACATGACGCATTTCTTCCACGCATGCGATCGAAGATGTATGAAAACACTGTCGTCATAAAACAATGATGAAAACTGAGTTGGAGTAGACTGCTGTCGAAAACATGTTCTACGAGTGAAATGTGTTCGTTTTCAATTTTAGAGCCCGACGATTGCGCTGACGAGTAAATTGAATTTTGTAATCAAAGTGAAACCTCACCTTTTCTAAATCACTTTGTGAATGTAGTAACTTACATTGGGCATTCCCGGTACAAGAGTGTCTCATCTTAAAGCCTATACATGTCTCTGTACATCATCTATGCAGTCGAAATAGTGAACTTCTTACAGCAATTCAGAAGTTTGAAACTACTTAATCGGGCCTTAACTATTGCGGAACCAATTTCCTACAGAGACAGAACTTACAAATCTCCGTAGTATTGATTCAACAGATGTTGAATGAAGCACAGCAGCGCTGTCAACTATTCCGCTCGTTCCAATGCCATTGTTTATGGACTCGAGTGGTATCTTGTAAATGTGCAAGATGGCATTGTTTATAGACTCGAGTGGTATCTTGTAAATGTGCAAGATGGCATTGTTTATGGACTTGAGTGGTATCTTGTAAAGTGCAAGATGGCATTGTTTATGGACTCAAATGGTATCTTGTAAAGTGCAAGATGGTATTGTTTATGGACTCGAGTGGTATCTTGTAAATGTGCAAGATGGCATTGTTTATGGACTCGAGTGGTATCTTGTAAAGTGCAAGATGGCATTGTTTATGGACTCGAGTGGTATCTTGTAAATGTGCAAAATGGCATTGTTTATGGACTCGAATGGTATCTTGTTAAGTGCAAGATGGCATTGTTTATGGACTCAAGTGGTATCTTGTAAAGTGCAAGATGGCATTGTTTATGGACTCGAGTGGTATCTTGTAAATGTGCAAGATGGCATTGTTTATGGACTCGAGTGGTATCCTGTAAAGTGCAAGATGGCATTGTTTATGGACTCGAGTGGTATCTTGTAAATGTGCAAGATGGCATTGTTTATGGACTCGAGTGGTATCTTGTAAATGGG
>SDVV010008127.1:0-17370 GCA_016164225.1 Gammarus roeselii | reverse complement strand
ATAGTTAAAAAAAAAATAAGAAGGTATGTCTTGAAATTTATATGTCCCAAGCAGAAAACTTCCACACATGTAAGAAAGTTGGGTTAGTGGAAAATAAATTCTATCTAGGGACTGAAGAAAATCTGGAGTATATGATGGAGTTTCTTTCGGATAAAGATTGGAGGTACATTGAATTGGATATCATTCGAATAATTAAAGTTCGCATAGAAGAAGAAGGAGAAACTTTATGGAAATAGGGGGATCAACATATATGGAGATATGGGGATGGAAAAGGTTTCCGAATTCGTATCAAAGAAATGGTGGAGTATATGAAGCACCATGTTGATACAGAAAATGCAGAAACATTGATACATCCAGCAAGATTGGGTGACTATACGAGTCATGCTGTAATCGAAAAAAAAATAGATAGAAGTCATTGATGATGTCAGCAAAATCTGTTATCAATACTAATAATGCAGAAATAAACCATGTCAATCCCTAATCAATTGTTTATAATATCCTAAAAACTCAAAGGTTAAGCAATGAATTTGCATATAACGTGTAAGTAGGAGGCAACATCGAATTGTCGTGAAAAATTTGGTAGATCAAAATTGGAAGTGTGCATCAAAAATGCAAAGGTTAGATCAAAAATGTAGAGTCAAGTGGAGCTAATTTGTTATGGATTGTATATATCAATGACAAAATACCGTATATAAGTTGGATAAGGTTAGGTTTTCGATATGTACATACGTATACAGGTCTATAGACGTACCTACATACGTAATTGATAGCCGAAGCGAGTAATTATAGGCTTAAATATTTGCAAACGCATTATCATAGCAAGCTGTATGACATGATTGGAGTCAGTGTTATGTGGACGAAAAGCGGATACGGACGGATCATCCTCAAAAAGATAACAATGAATGTTCAAGTGGTAAAAATTAGTTTACGTGTTTTGGAACAAGAAATCTCCGAAGATGATATGAGACTGATCGGACAAATATTGACAAATGTTGAAACAACAAGTTATCTCAGAATGGGCAAAACAAGAATCAAAAGAGTGGGAGATAACATTCATATATGGATGAAGGAAAAAGGAAGTCGGCTCTGGGTAACTGACATCGACGGATTTCAGTCGTATGTAACAAACTTCAAGGAAAATAAGAAATCAACACTCGAAATTGATATGATCCGAGTGGAAAATCATCATGATTGTACTGAAGCTGAGGTGTTGGGGAACGGTTTTTTCCTAAGAATCAAAGAAAACCTGGAACGTATGCAAGAATTCCTCATTGATGAAAAACCGAATGTCATTGAATTTGAGAAGATTCGAATAATTCAAGTTCAGGAAGGAGAAGCATTACATTTGTGGACTCAAGAGCACGGAACAGCCTTCGGTATTCGCAACAAAGATATGGTGGATTATATGATAGATTTTGAGAGGAAACTTAATCATCGTGATGCAGGATATGGGTGGCTGTACGAGCCATGCTGTAATCGAATAAACGAGTTAGAAGTCATTGATGATGTCAGCAAGATCTGAAAATGATATTAATAAAAGTATGTAAATCCTAAATCAAATGTTTATAATATCCTACAACTCAAAGGTTGAGCGATGAAATTGCATACATTGCGTTGGTCGAATGAAACAATGAAATTGTTGATTACGGTAGGAGAATATATATCAAGGTATGCAACGCTACCCATAAACCTATCTCGGGGTAAATGCTGTATATGTGTGACAGAATGGTAAGATATAAATCAGAGTCCGATGAGAAAATATTCAGACAATATTGGGATTATGTTGTGGAAGGATGGGTTATAGCTTGAGACCATTTTTCGAAAAAAATGGGGTGATGGGGGCTTGTAAACTATGCCAGAAAAAAATAAAATTGAATAAACATAAATCGACGAGCAACGTGTGGAGACATTTGAAACGCTGTCATCGTGAAGAGTTTGAAAAATTATTGGGAATAAAAAAGGTAGATCGACTGTGCAAGTCGTCAAGGGCTGTCGTGTCAGGAGATATTGAAGAAAAATGTGTTAGACCTAGTATGAGATGAAGAGCGCGTTTGTATGATGAAAACAAATATGAATTACTTGTAACATACAACCCATCTAAGATTGAGGAAATCTGACCTCGCTGGTAATATATATATATATATATATATATATGAGTCGAGATTGATTGCGAAGTAGAAATAATTAGGTAACAAAACTGCAAAGGATAGATCAAAATGTAGAGACAAGTGGAGTAATGTAATAAGCATTGTTTAAAACAATGACTGAATACCGAACATAAAATAGGTTAGGATCGAATGGGATGATTACTTCTCTTAACATAACATAGTATGAAGCTGATGCACATGAAATATCTTGTACGAACAGCAAGGGATGTTGTTCTATGGGTTAGGTTAGGTTGGGAATGTATTGATGCATCCGGCAGTGTATGGTAACCCTTTTGCATAAAATGTGTGTAAATGGCTACATGGTAGCCCATACATGTGTCACAGCAGTAAAGGTAACGATCCTGTATGTATAAATTGGACTCATATCTGTACTCCTTCAGATAGCGATTCGCTTTCGGGGAAGAAAGATGCGGCCCAGTTTGATGTGGAAGTATTTAACAGGAATGAAAAGACGGGGGTATGTGTTATTTGCAGTGCGGAGATAAAATTAAGCAAATCGGGCTCCACATTCGGGCTTTGGCGCCATCTCAAAGGACACCATTATCTTGAATATGATCATCTTAAAAATGAACGAGGAAATATGAGCTCAAAGGATGCAATGGGCGCGTTGATAGAACATAATAAACCGGACTTGGGTTTCCAATCTAATGAGGAAGACAGTTCTCAAAATGGCGCGAGCGTAAAAGAAAGTATGGTGGCACAAACACTCAAGCTAAGAATGTATGAAGATTGGGTAAAAGTTTGCTAAATCGATGAGGTGGGAGAAAGACTCAAACCATAACCGAAATTGAAAATTAGGGGAAACGTGGGGTACTTTCAGTGAATGGATATCACTAACAGTGATATTGAAATGTGTGGAGAAAAAGAACTGCCAAAGTTGAAGGACACCGAATTATCAAATGGGGTAATGAAAGGGTGTCAAGTATAAGAAGTGAAAAATTGCATAATGAAATCAAATGAATATCTGATTTTATTCCAAATATGTGGGTAATGAAGCATGACCATAATATTTGTAATAAAATCAAAATGTATATCTGATTTTGCTTCAAATATGTTGGTAATGAAGCATGAGAAGAGAGAGAATCCTGTCACAAATGTTTGAGTGCTAGGAGAATTGGTTATTTAATGAATGGAAATGTGGATAATAGCAAGAAGAAAATCTGAAACGATTCGATGTCACAAACATGTAATAGTGATTAAAAATACCGTCTATAAAAAGCTCGCTGAAGACTATAAACAAAGTTTTGGATAAAAGGCTAGGATTACAAGTTTTGCATACACTTCTCCCAAATGTCCTCGTTTTTCTAAAATGTGTACTAAGGGCGTTAGTCTCGAACACCAATAGATCAGAGAAAAAAACACACCCAGATGATAAATCCTACACCGATAAGACGAGTTGACAGCTTCAGATGAGGGATAAATATACGTCATTGATAAAGAACCCACAGACTGTCACTGGTACCAAGGATCAAGATAACACAAGATAGCGAGGTCGAAGACATTATTTTTGTTTCGCGGAGATGCTCACATCGAATTTTTTGTGTGAAAAAGTTATGTTTTCGTAAAATGATATCCCATGTATATTATGTATATATAATAATGTCACAATCTATTATCAATAAAAAAAAAATATATCTTATAAATCTTTGTTTGCAATATCCTAAATTTAACTCGATTGAACTAGCATTGAAATGGACTAAAACGCCTCTTGCCTTACGTTGAAAATGTGATAGATATTAAGCTAATTGAAGTTGTATACAGCTCCCACAGCAATCGTAGATGAATATATCTCATTAGGTGAAGGGTAGCCTAACCATAAATGGTCTAGGACCCTTCCATTCAGTAAATCGTCATCTAAATGTTAAAGTATACAAATTGCAGGGGATCAACAACGAAAACTCCATAAAGATACATAATGGACTTGCACCCCTTAAACATACATTCCTCCAAAATATCTGACAAGTAACTCTGAGATCATGAGAATAACGCTATTTTTTACTACGATACCATTCAAATCTATAACAAGTTTCTAGACCTATTCCAGTCACATATAATACTTCAGACATATCTTGCATCTGATTCACCCATCGTCTCTGAACAACATCAAGCAAAGTCACATCCTGGATATAACCAATAATGAGCCATGTATGAGTCTCCAGTTTAAAGGTTAACCCGATATTGACACGGAAAATGCGGTAATCGTCTCTGTCTGAATACATGGACTTCTCCTAGAAGCCCAACAAAAATAAATCATTTGTACGATGAAACAAATAAATGACTGCTGGGACTAATGAAAAAGCGAAACGACCAACGAATACCCGAGTGAGATCATTTGCTTGCAACCAACGTGATACAGTATGATGCTTGCATGTTCGAGGCCTCAGACCAGCAGCTTAGTGTAGCAAAATAGTAAAATACTCATGTGAAATAATACCGTAAAACAAATACGAAGATAATTAGGATTGCGGTCGTATCGAAAATTCACAGAAATACTACCACCCGAGGACACTTTTGCATGAAAAAATATAAAAGCACGTCAACATGAACATGTTGTAACCTGTAAATGTTCATAGCCTTTATTAGACATCAAGCTGGCTTCAAACATCTCACCGCTAAAAATTCCACCAAACAACCTCCGAAAATGAGTCAAATAAAGCACAACTAGCTATACTCTCCTAATATATACCCATATTTCTTGCATAACTACATCGAATAATCCAACAATTCAGGTTTGAGCAGTAAAAAATTCTATTCATATGAGTCATGCAATAACAAACAAAGTAATATATATCATACCGTGCGAAATATTTCAATACAATCATATATATATCGTTGATAAGACCTACTAACCTACATCTTCATAATCCGTACGTAAGCAATTGTAAATAAAAGCAATAAGATACCGAAAGGAATCTGAAAGATATCGTAAGAAAACAATTCTCTAAGAGGATCATATATCTCGAGATAAGATCATTGTGTGACAGTTGACATATAAAGTCCATCAAGCTAATTACCAATTGCGGTTTGGACACCGCCTGACTCCGGTCATCCCCTCCCCTCTTCCCCACCCGTCACGGGCAGTCTCTATGTACCGTAAGTAACTCACTTGACCAGTATAGAAGAAAATAAGTATATAACTACAGTGTCCAATATATACAGCGACTAAGTCAGACACATTAATAAATAACATACATCCTAACAAATACATCGGCCGACTCACAAAAAACTTGCATTCGTGGTATCTCTATGTACCATCAGTAACTACCTTGACCATTAGATCAATTTGGCTTAACATAAAACTACAATGTCCGAGATATACAGCGACTAAGTCGGACACATTAACAAATAACATACATCCTAACCAATACATTCGATAAAAGGTTCAAAGATCTACTCATCGCCAATCTAATTCCTTCACAAAAAGCATATATGTAGTCCCTAATTAAGATCCATCTAATTCTTTCACAAAATCATACATGGAGTCACTAATTTTCGCCTATCTAATCCCTTCACAAAGCATATATGGAGTCACTAATTATCGCCTATCTAATTCCTTCACATCCGCGTCTTGGTGGCCTTAATTATCGCCTATCTAATTCCTTCACATCCGCGTCTTGGTGGCCCTTATTATCGCCTATCCAATTCCTTCGCATTCGCGTTCTTGGCACCCCTAATTATCACCTATCTAATTCCTTCACACCCGCGTCTTGCTCCGGCTCTTTTGTCCCTATCTAATTCCATTGCATTTGAGTTCTCGGTGGCCCTAATTATCGCCTATCTAATTCCTTCGCATTTGCATTCTTGGTGGCCCTAATTATCGCATATCTAATTCATCGCATTTGCGTTCTTGGTGGCCCTAATTATCGCCTATCTAATTCCTTCGCATTCGTGTTCTTGGTGGCCCTAATTATCGCCTATCTAATTCCTTCGCATTTGCGTTCTTGGTGGCCCCAATTATCGCCTATCTAATTCCTTCGCATTTGCGTTCTTGGTGCAATACCTACTACTCACAGTCACTGGTCGGCAACTCGGTGAGATGAAGTCCCACACGTGCTAGCGGTCGGGTTATTTGGGAGGATAATTTCCAAGTGGTTCCACGATGTTGTTATAGTATTTCCGCTTCTGACAGGGTAAGCAAGTCTTCACGTAATTCTTCAGATCCACTGTCGTGTTTATTCCAAACCATGTCTCTGTCGCGCGCTTCCATGTACGGGTGAAAACTTGGTGTGCTCAAATACGGCTGTCATGTGCCCGCGCCATTGTGATTCAGTAAACACTTGGCAACGTCTGGACCCACGGGTTTTGGATGAAGTTAAAAGTTTGTGACGTCATTCACTGTTCATCTTTAAGGTGAACTTTCAATGCATATATCAAGCTCTTAGTTACATTTGTTAGATTAGTTTAAGTTACGGATCTCAATAAGAAATTTCAATTTCATTTTATTTCCTATGTGATGGTGTATGTATTGGCAGTTGTTTAGATATGTTACGTAGCTAAGCGTTGGTTGCACCAGGACTCGATTAAATGCAAACCACTACGGTTTCGAAGGCTCTGCGTTCTGGATCTCATTCATTTACAACTAAACCGACTATCAATGGGCCATCAGGCACGTATCAGATGCTGCTAGTTTGTTTGTATGCATTTTTCAATGACTCACGATGCCACGCATTCGTTTTGATAAAGGAGACACCAAAATTGAAACTGTTGTCAGAAAGAGGGATCTGCCCAGTCATGCAATCAAAGGCTAAATCCCTAACATAAGCTTGTGTACATGCTTAATTTGCAAATATTGAGAGAAGTATAATCCAAAAAAAGTGACGCCATGCGTGGAAACTGTCCTTCTATAAAGAAAGCAGAATGGGACAATGGTGAGAGGCCATGGACGTCTACGACATCACTAACTTGGTGGAACTTTAAACTTGAAGCGGTGATTTCAAGAAGACCATAAGTCCAATCGTTCTCAAATCATTACTGTATCTCTGTGGTGCATGCACCTACAAATGCAAACAAATGAGTGGACACTGGTACTAATAGAATGAAATGATTGGAACACATTGTTTGCAGTCACGTGACAAAGGTTCTGCAAGCATCTGTGTTAGTTTTTGGTGCTCAGCACAAAATACAGGTTATAACATATATTCTGAATATTTTGTTACAATGAAGTAAAAGGTTGTAAAGGAATGTATTAATTTGCTCCGAAACGAGCTGAATTGTAATTGTTTCCATTAATGTATTACAATGTTATCGTCTGCATTAAAAAGGAAAGTAATATATTAGCGAAAGATTAATCACAGTTCCTGAGGCGTCTTGTAAAATAGTAATTACGGTGTGACGCAAAGAAATCGGTTCTCATGCCGTTCAATCAATATCATTCGGCAGTATGCAGTTGCGCAAATGAGAAAAAATAGATATAGTTCTTCAAATTGAAATCGACGTGGGAGGAAATAAGCACAGTGGAAAGTCGCCATTTTAATAGTTGAGGATCGAAAAAAAGACCGAATGGTGCCTCGTTCCTGACTCTGTTTGTTGCTGAGGGAAAAGGGGAATTTGGATTAGGTATGTTGATACGAGTTTGAAGTGGAAATACTATAAATCCAGAGGCGTTGTAGCATCGGCGGAGAAACAACTGAATCAAAATAAATTTTCATTTGTTGTTGTAACTCATATTGATGGGGTTCGGCATGTGCAAAAAAAAAGCTTCATTACTGTGCTAAGGAATACAGTATACACAGAACGAATCCAGGCATAATGATTTGTTGTGCTCCTGGTCGAGTCGGTAGACTCGACATTGTTTTTTTTTAGTCATCCGAACAAACTCGTGGTTCAGGCGAGCGATGCTCAGCAGTAAATAGGACTTTTCCAATTAACAGAATGACTCATTTCCCAAGAACCCGGATACATTCCAAGGATGAGGATGACTAGAAATGACTGCCAGTGTAGTCTGTTTCAATTGGACTTAGAAAACGATATCGTACAGAGAGATCCATGCCTAGAATTTTATTTTAAATCTTAACCGTCTCTTCAACAGAGATAATAACCTATCGCAATGTTTTTCTATCTCTATCACCTCCTTCAAAACATCGCCTCATATAGTAGGAGTGAGGAGTGCCGAAAGCTGCTTCACGTGCAAGTCATGTATGCAAGTAAAGAGACCAACTCCAGCTCCGCAAATCAACCCTCGCGCTCACTTTCCAAATTCGTCCCCGGGACGTATCCGGTTAGTAATGCAGAGGATGAGGTTCGGCAGAACAAAGGTGATTTGAGGTGATTCGGGACTGAGGAGGCCCTTGAACAACCAAGCCGCCCGGGATAATCTATAACGGGGATAGTCAGTTCTAGTATCGCGTGACAAAATAACATCATTAGGTCAAGCAACTGTCATACATATCGTTGTATATACAAATGTATATTTTCAATCAAACATCCTAAGATACTTACAAATCTTGTAAGTGCTACACAATCACAATATTTATTCCCACCAACAAAACAGGAACAGAAAATTATCATGAACAAAACAGGTTTTTTTGCCTTGTAATTCCCTATAAATTGATGTGCCTACATTTGCCTTGTGCCTGGTGACGATTGGAATTATTTGAATTTAACTTACAAATGGCATAAAAATTGTACGGTTATATCACAATTCATAAATGTATGTACAGGCATACAACAGTTTCCTACTGCGCTGATGGGTGGCTTCTGGCAATCAGTAATGGGGGGCGCCACAAGACCTCGGTGCGTTTTCCAAGGTTCGAATTCCGTCTCGCTTTCCTTATGAGCTACAATTTCCTACAGCAAGGCACACGTAACCGCTGCTGTCAAAAAAATGAAGAAAAAAACTCTTGTTTTATGTGAAAGGTGATCAAAACCATTCAGCGAAATATTTTTTTCAGTTACTTTAAAGCTTCCTCCAATTGTTTCTATAATTCCCGACGAAACCGCTTCTCTCGTAACAGCTAACAGCCAAATGAGCCTATGTAAGCACGAGATCCCGATTCATGCGTCTCAACTTGTTTGCCGAGCTTTTGCGTAAGCGCTTATTTTGTGGAGGTCACTTCACCGGGCTTATAGGGAGAATTTTCTGATGAAATCGCTAGTCGAAGAGTGATGAAAATGAAAGGAGCGCATCATAGATAACAAACATTTAAAACACCTGGATGTAAAAAGTAGCTCTTAATCACCGAGAGCCTTATTAAATTATGACTAACATAAGCGGGCGACAGCGAATGCGTATGGAATTTTAAAGGTAAACTTCCATGCCCTCCCACTTTCGTCAACTTGTTGATTACGTTGTAGAATTTTGTTATGCGTACACCGTCATCTTTCTTTCAGATTATACATTTCACCAAAAAAAAATTTGTGACGCAAGCATAAGTTAGGAATTTAGCAACACTATTGCGAAACTGTGCGAATCCCTCAACCTGGCAGTAGTTTGGTTTGAGGTGTGAACCATCTCCAAGCAAATATGCGGCTTCGTGTATCAAATAATTGCTGCCAGCAAACTGCGGCATCAAGAAGTACCAACTGGCACACGCGTTCCACTTGGCCACTGCGCTCAGTTAAAAATATGTGGTCATGTATATTCAATATATATTTAGTTTTATTACAAAATCACAAAACAGGAGAGGAGTGGAGGCTTCTCTAAATTATTATCCGAAAATGCCTCCGATAATCAGCATGCTGCATGAAGCCGCGCTGGAGAAATAGGATTACCTTATTTAAAATGGTCTTTCCTTGACATTAACACACCTGTGGTTACTTAGCTGTTTACATGAAATATTAATTAACGTTTCCGTTCCCGTTGGTTCGATTGCGATCTTTATAACTGTATTCAGTTTAATTATGTTACAAATAAAATTTTGTTTGAACAGGGAGATGCGAACCAAATGAATATTCTAAGATATTATTTTCTCCCCACCCTCAACGATATTGATAAGACGTCTCCTATCTTCGCTCCTAACGCGAGCTGTCACATCTGCCAGGAGACCAAACTCGTCGCCATAAAACACGCAAAAACAGGATGAAAAATGATAAAACTCGAGCGAGAGAGTTTAATTAACTTGCAGGATAGGAGAGATGAGCCGCGCTTAACGGCTCATCTTGTTCACGCCCTGGGGAATATATTGCAGGAACACCTTGGATACTTGGAGGGACTTCGCTTTAAAATGCTGGTCGCAGCGTAGCTGCCTCCTGACCCACTCGTGCTGTGGCATCAGCATTTGCTTGTTGCTGCCGCATTCGCCAGCCAGATCCTGGCTCGTCGATGCATTGGAGTAGAGAATTGTCTACAGTGAGTGTATCCATTCATTGGGGTTCACCAGTAAACAGCCGAGGTACTTGTTTTGGCCCTCAGGATGTTTGTTGTGTTCGACAATTGCGGCAAACGTTGGATTTCACTTATTTCCAGTTGCATGCGATTGAATTGCTGAGGTACCCGCCATATGAAACTCAAATGATACGGTTTGCTTCTTTTCACTGCCCGTCCGTTCTGGAACTTCGAAATAGCACCTTCTTCCGATCCTTGCCTGATTTATAATTGTCCCTTTCGTAACATTTTTTTTCATTTACATTGACCGTGCAGCCTCCCAGAATTTTCCAAACGTTTATGATCAAGAATCTTTCAAAACGTCTTTGGATTCAAAGTAATGAATCTGTCGTAATAATCCATTTCCTCTACCTCTGTAATTTTTGAGGTGAAGTTTCTTTGAACTCCTTCAAGTCTTTCCAGATCTAACTAGTGAGGAGAGCAGTAGTCCATAACTAGTTAGATTAGTGGTTTTCAAAGAGTCAGCATTGTCCTTTTATCTTTTGAAAAAAAGGTTCTCATGGCTCAGGAATACAGTCTTCTGCCACTCGATCGCCTCAACCTTTGCAATTTGATCCCTGAGTAAAGCATTATTCTGCATCATTACGCCTGCCACGTAAGCTTTATTTTTATTCAATGGCAGCATTTTCAATAGAATGATATAAATACCCTGTTTTTAGGTCAGTATTTTTTCCATATAATATGAATTCAATTTCGATTTACTGAATTACATGTTGTTTTTGTCAGCCCACTTGAAGATTTCTTTCAGATCAGCTTGAACAATTTCGACATCTCTTGCACTATGCCTAGTACTCTTGTATCATCTGCGAAGCAGGAAACCAATGAATATGGATAGTTTTTTTCAGGTCATTAGCCATTACTAAAGAAAACAAAGGGCCAAGCACAGTGCCATGTGGGACCCCAAAAAGAACTTAAACTGGTGCAGAGGTTTCCCACTTACTACCACACTTTGAGTTCTGCCTTTGAAAAAAGTTATGATCCATTCGTGAACATTTACTTGGATACCAGCGTTATGATATTGAAATAACAATCTGTTGTGATCTACTTTGTCAAAGACTTAGTCAAAGTCGAGACAAATCACATTCACGTTTGGTCCATCTTATAATGCAATAATCATTTTATCATATAGCTATAGTACTTGGGTCAATGTGCTTCTTGTTCTTCTGAAACCTTGTCACTTGGAGTTGAAGCACTTTTTTCAAGAAAATTCATTATCCATCCTTGCATCACTCTTTCAAATAATTTTACTAGATGTTATGTCTAAGAAATTGGTCTGTGATTTGACAGACTTGTGAGGCAACCTCCTTTTGCTAGAGAGAAGTTTGCAGTATGTTTCATGGTTTGCGGGATGTCAGAGGTGTCAAAAGATTTCTGTCACAACATTTGTAGCGGTCTTGACAATACCTGCTTGCATTGTTTCAATAGAATATCTGAGATGTCGTCTGTCCAGGATGCGCTATTGCTTCCAATGTCATCGATAGCTTATGTTATTTCAGAGATGTCAATGTTAAGATACGTCAATTTAAGGCCGAGATGATCTCGTAGTATTGCCGTGTAACCTTTGGGTTACTAATGCTCGTTTGAAACTTTCACGCAGTAATTAATTCATTGCCTGGTTTTCATCAACCAGTTGACCGGATTCTTCAATTAGGAGGCCAATATCAGTTTTGGAGGTCGAAAATTTGACTGCGTAAGAAAAGAAAAACATAGAATTTGTACTTATTTTTTCAATAGCTCTCGTTTCATTTTCTCTTCTGTATTGGTCATGGGAACTTTTTATTCATTTTTCAATCTTTATTCAAACACCTAAATCGAAATCCTTAGGAGACCCTTATTTTAAGGTAGTACATTAAATTTTTCTGTACAGAGGAAGGTTGGTCAGGACTGGGGCTCGCTGAATTGAGTATACTGTTGATTGAACGTCGGGAGTGATATGTACGAGTATTTATGTGAACACCAACACATACCAATAAATGGAATACCTTTGTAGCAGAGATGTTAAAATTTGTCCTACGTTTAATCCTATAGGATTACAATTTGTCCTACGTGTAAATTTCAAAATAGACTCTGCGCTGAGTACATTACGTTGAAAGTCAACATCCTTGTGTGGACGATATATTTGGTGTTGCACCTGGTGGTCACTCATGCAAAATGTTTTATCAATGGCAGAATGTTTCATCAATGACAGAATGTTTCTTCAATGGCAGAATTTTTTATGAATGGTTTGATGAGATGCATTTGAGTTACTAACACCCGTTTTTGCGAATTCTAAAGATGATCTGACGTGTCATCAAAGGTGGACAACATTTCGTGCCACGTCACACTTAATGACGTGACAGTCATTGAATGCGTGAAAAATCCATTATTTTTTGTGTAGCGTAATAAAAACTACTGACTGGAGAAAACCACACGAATTACATGTATGCCGCCGAAAAAGAAGGACAATCACCTCCTTACTGCTTGCTTCAATTGTCCCATTTAGTTGTTGACATTCAAAACAGCTACTTGGAGGAATGATGATATTATTCTTGGACCGACACAAGGCCAACGGTTCTAGATAACGACGTTTCCTTGTATTTTTTATACTTTTTATACGTTACACTATTTGCGAAACAACAATAACTCACCAAAACGAATTGGTGAAAGTTCCAAAATGTAGAGCTCCTTTAGCTTGGCAAGTTCCTATAACCTTCACACCTGTTGCCTGATCTATACTTAATTAAGTTTGACACCTTTCATTAGGCGGAAATTTTTGATACCGTGAGCTTTTCCCCAAGGACGCTTCCGCCTCGTACCTTGTCCCAGCGAATTTTCGTTCGACCAAACCCATCTGCTGCAGAGGATTAATTTTCTCGGTTCGCTATTGGAAGCCAGTCGTTTTTAATGTGTTTAATTTGTCTTGAAGCATATCAAAAAGCAAGACTAAGAAATCTTCTCCACAGTTTAGCTTTAGCTCGCCCTTTTTGTTGAACGTAATGCAAGATTAGAAACTCAAGAAAAAGAAACGGCTCATGCTGTTCCATCGAAACATATTTGAGTTTAGCCATGATATACTCGAACATTTTCTTGATACTTCGATTGAATAATATTCATCAGTTAAATGTGTCTTACTAAATGTAGCGTACTCGCTAGTCACTCGTGATCGACGAAAGTTACCTCGGCATTTGTGAAACACTGGAAAGATAATATCGGTTACTTAATGTACGGCGATACTTTTTTACAATGGTTCCAGTTACACCATTACTACCAAAAATGTAACCAATCAATGAACTAGCGTGAGTGAATGACTTGAGGCTTCTCTAATGAAATGAAAATGTACGCCTAAATTGAACGATTGTTAGGGGTGTGGGTGAATTATGTCCAGAAAGTTCATTCTCTCCTGCCTGTTCTCACTGATTCTCAGAATTCTTGAAATGATGATTGATTTGCTATATAATGTCAAAAAAGACTGGTATGGATATTTGAGGAAATTTCAATCATGGTGGCTACATGCAATCGTTCAAATAGTGATAAAACGAAACTTGTATTAGTATCCAAATACGTGCTCTTGTTAGTCCGTACCACGGATACAACTATTAATTAGAGGAATAGAGCAGAAATTACATTTCCCTTGAAACTTTATGGAAACAAATATTTACGTTGAAATAAGTAATGACTACCGAATATATTTGTGTTGATCGATTATTCACTTTATTGGAGTTTTATCTATGAGTTTTGTGGATTAAGTTATGAACTGATGATACAATTTCTGTAAAAAATCTGTCTTCTCTGTGCCGACATCTTTCTTCGTTGATTACATTTTTCGTCAATCTCGTAATCATGCAAAGATTGACCTTGTTCATGAACATCTTTTAGTTCATCTCAAACTATGGATTTCTCCTAAACAGTAAATAACTTTCTGAAATTGCTCTCTCCTCCTCCCTGCAGGGAGGTAAAACTCTATTGCTCTATCTATCATCAGCCCTGCAGGAAGGCACAACTTTATTGCCCTATCTTTTTCCCTGCAGAGGCGTACAACTCTATTGCTCTTTTTTCTGTTCTGCTTGCTCTATTCTCTGCCCTGCTGCGACGTACATCTCCATTGCTCTATCTTCTGCCCTGCTTGGACCTACAACTCTATTGCTCTATCCTCTGTCCTGCTGGGGCACAACTCTATTGCTGTATCTTCTGCCCTGCTGGGACGAATAACTCTATTGTTCTATCCTCTGTTCTGCTGGCACGTACATCTCTATTGTTCTATCATCTACCTCGCAGGGACGTATAAATATATTGCTCTATCCTCTGCAGTGCAACGACGTGATATTCTATTAATTGCTATGTCCTCTGCTCTGCAGAGACGTACAACTCTATTGTTATATCCTCTGCCCTGCAGGGACGTACAACTCTATTGCTCTGCCCACTGCCCAGCAGGGACGTTCACTCTATTGCT
Organism: Gammarus roeselii; assembly: GCA_016164225.1. Classification (NCBI taxonomy): domain Eukaryota; kingdom Metazoa; phylum Arthropoda; class Malacostraca; order Amphipoda; family Gammaridae; genus Gammarus; species Gammarus roeselii. Next base: position 2,450 of record SDVV010008127.1, on the reverse strand, counting down.
CAATCCTCTGATTTGCAGGAACGTACCGCTCTACTGCTCTATTCAAAACCTTGCAGGGACATACAATTCTATTGCTCTATCCTCAGCTTTGCAGGGACGTACAACTCTATTGCTTTATCCTCTGCTCTGCAGGGACGCACAACTCTATTCCCCTACCCGCTGCCCTGAAGGGACGTACAACTCTATTGTTCTATCCTCTCCTCTGCAGGGACCTACAACTCTTATGCTCTATCCTCTGCCCTGCAGGGACGTATAACTCTATTAATATTTCCTCTGCCCTACTCGGACGAACAACTCTATTGCTCTCTTCACTTCCTTGCAGGGACATATAATTCAACTGTTTGGTAACCACAATGAATGAGTTCAAAACGTTTATGTAAGCACCGCATATGTCAGTGATTGTTATGGTGTTGAAGCGTTATCAAGTTATATGTATGATTTTACATGTTGGTTGGAATAAAATTTCAAATCTTCGAGGGATGACAGAGCCGAGTCGGTCTATTGATGTGATAATTTGGCTACTTAAGTAAGGTGTTATCCCACGCAATCATGAAAATTTATTAAAATTTTGACTTTTCAAATTTTGTTATACTTCTTTTTAACTCGTGTATGTAATACGCTTGAACATACACATCCAAATTCATACAGAGCCCTATACACATACATTCATAAACAGTTAATGACCTAGGCGAGCAAAGTTAGGCCTAATGTTTGGCGAAAAAACAACATGTCATCAACTTGTATTAGCAAACTGCATACCGAGAATGGAGTCAGTGTGTACGTTGAGATCAAGCGGAGATGCACGTTTTGTTATAGAATAAACAAAAGGAATATTCACATCTCAAAAACTTGTTTACAAGTGTTGGAAGACGAAATCTCCGAAGATGATGAGTCGGATCGAACAAATATTGACTTGTGTTGCAAATATCAGATATCTCAGAATCTGTACAACGAGATTCAAAAGTGTGGGAAATATCATTCATAAATGGATGAAGAAAAAAGGAAGCCGGCTTGGATAACTAATGTCGACGCGTTACAGTCGTATGCAACAAAGTTTTAGGGAAATATGAAAGTAAATCTCGAAATTGATATGATCCAAGTGGAAAATCCTCATCATGACTGTAATAAATCTGAGGTAGTGGGAAACAAATTGTACCTAAATACAAAAGAAAAACTGTATCGTATGCAAAAATTTCTCCGTGATGAAGATCAGAATGACTTTGAATTGGAGAAGTTTCGAATAATTAAGGTAAAAGGAGAAATAACAAAACATTTATGGACTCACGGGAACGGAACAGCCTTCGGTATTTGCATCAAAGATATGATGGAGTATATGAAGGATTTTAAGAGGAAACTGAAATTTAGTGATGATAGGTATGGTTGGATGTACGAACCATACTGTTTCAAATCAAAAACCGAGGTAGATGTCATCGATGAAACAGTAAGGTCTGTAAATAATGCCAATAAAACCAATAATGAACTATGAAAATATTTTATCAAAGGATTATTCAAAAACTCAAGGTTAAGCAATGAATTGCAATAAAAAACATCAAGTCAGTTAGTCGGAAGTACCATCGAATTGTCGAAATCAGTAGGAGACTATGTTTCACGGTATGAAACAAAGCTAAAAAAAAACGCTCATGACAAATTTATACATTGCCAATATACCTATCATGGGGGGGAAGCTCTAGATGTGTTACAGATTGGTAGGATATAAATCAGAGGCCGATCAGATCTTGCTCAGTAAATTTTGTGATTCTGGTGTGGGAGGCTGTGGTATAGCTTGAGACATCGTTTGTTCGAAAGTAATTGGTTAACGGGAGCCTGCAATCTGTACAAAAAAAGAACAAAACTTTGTATTTACATAGATCCACGAGATATGTGTGGCGACATCTGAAACGAAGTCATCGTCAAGAATATGAAAATTATAGGAATGAAAAGGTAAATCAGACGTCGTCGAAGGATGTAGTGTCAGGAGATATTGATGAAAATGTGGTAGACCTAGTATGAGACGGAGTGCTTGTTTGTGGGAACCTGGATACAAATATAAAATACTTGTAACATTCGAACCATCTGAAATTGAAAATCAAGCCTCTCTGCTAACAAATATGGGTCGAGAGTGACCACGAAGTAGAAAGAATTAGGTGTGAGTTTTATAAAGAACCGTGTGTAGGGGTTCATATGTATATAGCAATGACTGAATACCATACATAAGGTTAGGTTAGGCTAGGTTCTTGGTGGGTCTGAATAACAGGTACAAGTGATGTCGATTTGTATCAAATCAGAAATCAAGAATCATATGAAAATAGCTATAACAATCAAACAACGATGTAATTAAATATAAAAATAGATGAAATTCGCTAGATCATGATTGGAAGTGTGTATCAAAACTGCAAAGGGTAGATCAAAATGTAGAGTCAAGTGGAGATATTTGTTATGCATTAATCCTA